>BGNK01002143.1:2948-28941 GCA_003297005.1 Symbiodinium sp. clade A Y106 | reverse complement strand
AGCGGGAGTAGGAGTAGGAGTAGGAGTAGGAGTAGTAAGTAGTACTAGTAGCAGCAGCAGCAGCAGCAGCAGGAGTAGTCGTGGTAGTAGTAGTCATAGCAAGAATAATGCTACTATTGGTGGTGTCACTATTGTCATTGCTATTGTCGTTGCTGTTTGTCGTTTGATTTAGTGTTCTTATGTTTATTATTCCTAGAGTCCTAGACAGATTAGTAATCACAGCAATAATCATACTACTTTTCCAGCATCGTAACCTGCTTCTTCTTCTTCTTCTTATGTTTAAACCTTTTTCTTCATCCCTTCTGTTCATTGGCCACGAAGTCGGCGCAAAGATCTGGCTTATGTGTGCCGAGAGCAGCCAGTGGAGTCTATGGCTGTTGGCAAGCAAGACTGAGACTGGCAAACACAAGACGGAAGCCTGAACAATTAAGAAAGAAACTTATTTAAGGTCTCCTCCTTATAGTTATCGTAGAATATTCCCAAGCTAGTCTATGGACCCTACCTTGCTTCATCAAATGGCATTGATACCACCAGGGCTGATCGCCCCTTGGCTTATCTACCCGACCCTCCAACTCCAAATTTCAAAACTCGGTAGTCGAGGGTTCAGGTCAAGACAAGCTTCACTAATCAGGTTTCGGATTTTCATGGACTGCTCGGCTGCGTAACGACTGCATAGAGCGACTGGAAATGTAGTATAGTGGCAGTGTATCCCTAAACCCTAAACCCTAAAAATGCCCGTGCGGAATCACACCTCATGCATGGCGTGACTTTGTAGAGCCCAGCGCTTCCATCCCCGTATCCGATGCCGCCTGGATCATACCATGTTGACCACAACTCATGTAGGAGAAGGCCAGACATGAGTGTAAGATTTTTAGTTTTAGGTCAAGGGTGTCGTGACCTGCAAGAGGAGCTCATGCTGTATTGTTCCAGACATTACATGTTCCATCTTGTGAGCAGAGCTCCCACACGAGGGCTCAGGTTCGGTGACGGTTCTATTTTGGGAGGGTTTGCCCTGCGCAACGGCATGATGTACCACGCGAATCCTTTCATGCTGGCGCTTGTGGTGTCCACGCAGAAAGCGCCCTTCGCGGTTCGTGAACTGTACACGTCCGATAATTGCTCTAATGGTAGCGGCGTTGCTGCCGCGAAAGACATTGCGAGGGTCTGCATGGTGCCGCAGAACTACAAAGTGCTTCTGTATTCCCGGAGGATTGTGTACCGATATTACGATTCTTCGGACGTGTCTTGCAGTGGACCTCTAAACCGCAGCGAAGTGATCTCAACTGACGAATGTGTGCTTGATGCTGAAGCGTCGGAGATTCAGAACGAGTCGCGCTACGTGAAGTGGACGATGCTTTTGTATGATGCTGTCGTTGAGCAGGTGTATGATTCCGCAGACTGCTCCGGCACCATTTTGGAAACCAATGTGCTGGAGCTGGGAGTGTGCGACCATCAGCACAGACGCACATTCGCATGCCATGAGGGCGTCGTCGAGGAGCTGCGTTACAATGTCGGGTGCGCGGGCGACAATCAGTCGTGGCTCTCGTTCCCCTTGCAAGACTGCATTCCCCATCATTCTTCTGAGAACAGAAGTCGAAAATTTACTTCCAGTTCCTGCAGAATAAGCGATGCGAGCCGAAGGTTCGCCATTGGCTTTTGGGCAACATGCCTCTCCTTTCTGGCATTCCACTTCAGAGGTGCAGAGTGCCAAGCTTGAACGGAGAAAACAAGCAGGAGCCACCATAGCCAACCGTTGCATCGTTGCTTTCCCGGTCATTACAACTGACTCTGTAGAGTGTAAGCCCAAAAGTTGGAAACGCAATAGCCTCAGTTCTTAATGGTAATGTATAGGGAATCCCAGCACCTCAATCCGGTTTCCAACTTTTGGGGTTTACTATATCTACTGATGTTATCAGGGGGGCGTTCGGTTGATGTGAGTGTCAGTGCCCTGCGGTTGCGGATACCCTAAAGCCTGACCTCTAAACTGTAACTGGCTGCCTCCGACTGTAGCTAGGAATAGCATGATCTTCTAGTCCTTTCAGAACTAAGCTGTCAACTCTACTCTAGTCATCGAGGCCCTTTGCAAACTTTGTCAGGTGTTACTTACTGGGAAAAGGACTCCCCCTGTTGGTGACCCCAGCTTGGCTTCCACATGGCCTGTGATGTTTCGGATTTGCCGTGGCAGATACCCGGAACCCGGCCACAACCCTAAACGCCCTCAATTACGGAAATCCCTAAACACCTCCCCTTTTCCAAATTTGGTGATCTTAGGTTCCTAGCCAGCAGAAATCCAGTCTCGTTGACACTATTCCAGAGCGCCATATAATCTAACAGAGTATGGAATTAGGTTAGGTTCCGAAACTGCAAGAGAGATGGTCTTTCGGACCAAATTCCGAGTAATGTACAGGTTGGAATCAATGGTAAGCGGTAGTATGCCCTTTTGGCCCCTTGATATAACAATAATACTCTGTCCCCCCAATCCGTATTGTAATCATTCCGTCCCCCATACTGTTTGGTTGCATAGATGGATCGTCTTGGAAGTCCTAATGTGCTGATTCGGGATCAGAGAGCCTGCCTGGACTCTCCGCCCTGGTTCCTTAACGTGTCTAGCCCTCTTCCCAGCACTAACTGTCCTTCATCAGGTTTCCAACTTTCTGGGGTTTAGTATATGGGTGGTTGCCAAAATTATGGTCCCTTTTTGGGTATCCTAAATATTAGGTGCCGTATTATATTGGGGACCCAAAAAGGGACCATAATTTTGACAACCACCCATATAGGTTCCTAGCCAGAATATCTTAAACAACAGCCAAAGACATCTGAGGATCTTTCGTAGGCCCTGTGCCTTGGTCCCAGAAATTTGGAGGTTTAGGGTTTAGGGTTGATTTAGGGTTTAAGGTTTAGGGTTTAGGGCTTCTTTAGGGTTTAGGATTTAAGGTTTATGGTTTAGGGTGTCCCAGACCCTTGCCCAAGAAGCCCTGATCGCCTTAGACTTTGGTTTCTGGAGGACGGGCACAGCTGCATGAACTGGGCCGTAGCTTTATACGAAGAGGCCCGCCGAAGCGGTTATGTTTTGAGGGTGTCATTTTTTCTTGAAAAGCTGGGATTTTGCTGGGCTTTTCTGGAACTAGAACAGCAGGGGCAGGGACATTCGGCTGCATTCAGGGTGAATGGTGAATGCGATTGGTCGTGAACGAGTTACCCTAAATCCCTAAACCCCAAACCCTTAACCCCTAAACCCCTAAACCCCTAACCCCTAAACCCTTAACCCCTAAACCCCTAAACCCCTAACCCCTAAACCCCTAAACCCCTAAACCCCTAAACTCCTAAACCCCTAAACCCCTAAACCTTAAACCCAGAGGAATTGCCATAGTGAGCCCCAAGACTTCCCTGCAACCTGAACTGAACCCCAAGCCACTAAATCCTACAACCTTGAGGGTTTAGGGTTTACAGTAGAAGCCAGAAAGTTGGAACATAGTTGTCCTCATACCCTTAAGGTAAAGCATAAGGGATCCTAGCACGAGTCCTCCTAAAGCCATGTTCCAACTTTCTGGGTTCTACTATAGGGATGTTTAGGGTTTAGGGTTTAGGGATGTTTAGGGTTTAGGGATGTTTAGGGTTTAGGGTTGAGCCCTACATCCTGAAGCTCTGGGGTCAAGAGTTTAGGGTTTAGGGTTTGCTAAATCCTACAACCTTGAGCCCTAGGAGATGAAGCTCTTGGGTTTAGGGTTTAGGGTTTGCTAAATCATACAACCTTCTTGCAATTAGGGGCTTCTGGAATCCACCTTATCGGCACCCTTATACCCCAAAACTACGATCCTCACGTTTAGAGTCTGTTTTGGGACCCTCGGCATGGCTATGAGTTTCTCGGCGATAAGCGACCTGTAGTTTTCCCCATTGAGGTACTTATGACCTTACTGTGTCTCCTTGTCCTCCAAGTAGAGCTTCTGGGATTCAGGGTTTGTAGAGCTTATGGCTTGCGGCTTAGGGCTCAGGGTTTCGAGCTTAGGGGCTAGGTTACAGGGATATGTGTTTGTGCATTTCGGGTTTGGCCCGTCCTTGAAGGAGAAGCCATTATGCGCCAAGAATCCACGACAGCCTCTGCCTGACGACGCCCCTCGTCTGGGTTGTCGCTTGGGTTGTCTCTGAACACGTAAAGAATCAGCAAGCATCTGTTTTCAGAATCGTACATTCACCGTTATAGAGATTCATATTACAGTACCTGCAAGCGGAGGGTTTGTGGTTCTCTCGGCACTGCAGTCTGAGGCTTAAAGCTACTCTTAGTGCTGGTGCTGTGGTGACCAATTAAGACGCATCTCCGGTCATCAGACAGAAAGGCACAGTACCTGTTATGATCATTACGGAGCGTGTATGTAAGAGCTTAAGGAAGGCAGTCGTCTTGATGCTATGTATTTGTTATTTTTTAGATGGCATACACGCAAGCATGTTTTATGTGATACATGGATACCGACATGCATACGTACATGTCTATAAATATATATATATATATATATATATGTTATTTATTGATGTATTTATTTGCACATGTATGCACGCATACACACAAAACCATAGACACCATTTACATGTGTAGATGTACGATATGTACTCTCTGCCTGCATACATATACACACTCGAAATCTCTCTCTCCCTCTCTCTCTCTCTATGTATATATATCCATACACATACATACACAAGCTGTTTACATAGTTCACATGTTTATTAGATAGACAGACAGGTTTATTCATGTTTACATGCGCATAGGTCAGTGCCTCTATGTTATGTGTAAACGTCTGTATATGAATACATACGCACAACATAGATATACATGCAAGCATACAGATACCTGCATACTTGCGTACATAAAAGCCAACAAACACACAAACAACCGGTTAAACAAGCAAACAAGCTCTCAAATAATAAAAAAACGCAAACACCAAAAGCAGACACACCCACACACAAACGCACAAATGAGCAAGCACACAAACAAGCACACGAACAGACACACACACACACAAACACACACACACACATGTGCATGCATGCATGCGTGCGTGCATGCATACGTACACTCGTACACTCGTACACACATAACACACACGCATACATTACATTACATCACATCACATTACACTACACTACACTACACAGCATACACATAATACATACATATGTAAACACATGTACATACACATACATGCACACACACGCATACACCTACATGCACATACATACACATACATCGACATACACAGACATACGCATACATAAGCATACATACATACATGCAGACACATACATACACATACACATACACATACACAGACACAGACGCAGGCGCAGGCGCAGGCACAGGCACAGGCACAGGCACAGGCACAGGCAGACACAGACACATACACACATACATACACATACACACATACACACATACACACATACATACGTACATACATACATACGTACTTACTTACATACATACATACATACATACATACAAGTTACGCAGACTTACCGCATCCGCGCAGTGCTTGTGTTGGTTCTTGTTTGGATACAAGGGTCTTTCATGTCCGTGGTTACCGCATACCACATGGCGATCTATGTGCAAAGATACAATAATTAAAGTGTGTAGGCAGCGCATGGGCAGGCAGATTGGAGGGGAATATCATATATCAAAAGAACAAGCGACATGCTTCTTAACTTCTTGTCTATCTCACGCTCTCTCTCTCTCTCTGTATCTCTCTCTCTCTCTCCGTCTCTCTCTCTCGCTCTCACTCTCCGTCACAGACACACTTACAAGGTTTTCAATCTGTTGTGAAGGTTCAGGCGAAGCCAAAGTCTGGCCAAGAGATAGGCTCAGACTTCATGCAGTGATTGTGACTATCTGATCTACAGTGCAGAATTTAAGGTTTGCACGCACCGCTTGTCTGTACGAGATAGGTGCGTGACCACGTGATGTTTCAGCATATGTCGATTGCACAGAACTCATAACCAAAAACCTCACCGAAATAGGAAGAGCGATCGTCCTATCTGGTGGAGCTTCTACTCGTGGCTGCCACGCTCGAAATCGAGTTCCGGCCTGTCAAGAGGACACTCTGAGGGGTGGGCGATGGGTTTTCGGGTTAGTAAATTAGTGTTTGGGGGATTAACGGCCGCTATTGAGCTTCAAGGTGTGGGTTCCGGGTCCCAGAACAGACCGCCTTGAGATGAAGATAATGAGAATGAACATGATGGAGATCTAATATAGGGGCCGAATTGGGTTTTGGGGCTCCTTTATAGTATAGTTACAATAAGGAGCCCTAAGGAATAATGTAGGTCGTTATTTCGGCTTCTACATTGGGTTCCCCAGTAGTACCCTGTTGCCCTTTTTCTTTTATTAAGTGGCCACTCAGGAACCTAGCGATGCTGCCTTTGACCTTGATGTTGATGAAGATGATCGCCAGTATCCTCATGACTACGCTGGTGATCCTGATGATGGTGGTGATGATGATGATGATGCTTGCCGTGTCTGATGCGCAGAGCAAACATGCCTGAACCCCGATAAGGGGCCAAAGCAACAAGAAGATGATTCACGTGCACAGAGAGCCTTCTGCAGACGGCCACAATGTATTTTTCATTTTGTATATAATACAACATATAGTACAACAGTAGTCATACTTATAATGAGCAAAGACGTTAATCAATAAATGAACAAGGAGAATGTACATGAATGGATAAATATGTATATATATATGTCATAGAGTTCTATAGTATAACCTCCTCAACCGTAGATTTTCCCAAAGCACTTTCCCTGACCTTCTCGGACCAGCCCGTGTTCTCGCATCGTGCACTGATGCTGCCTTAGCTGCGCGCGTGGCCTCGTTGCTTCAGGGGTGTTTTGTTGTTTTTGTGAAGGGGGGAGGGGTGGAAGTCTTGAAGCTTATGTTGTGTTCGAGAGCCTTCTCGTGCTTCAAGTGCCACCCACGGATTTCATGTCACATGTCTACAGATTGGGTCTGGGACCTAGGGTTTAGGGCTAGGGGTTCTACGTGGTTCCAGTGGCTGTCAGGCATAGTTTCCATCTAGGTGGTTCGCAATGTCCGGAACCAAATGCAACAAGCCCTTCACCCTGGGCCCCTGCCCGGCCCTGCCACTGAACCCAACAAGTCCGAAAAGTTGAACATCCGTGAAACACGCTCTCAACCTTCTAACCAAAACCCTGCAAGCTTTACACCCAAAACCTCTAAACCCTTAAACCCTAAACCCTAAACCCCTAAACCCTAAACCCTAAACCCCTAAACCCTAAACCCCTAAACCCTAAACCCTATCAGCCCCAACCCTCGAGTTCCGAAGCCCTCTGAGCCCTGAAATGCCTTTCACCCTGAAGTCGCGAATTCTCTCGCAGGTTGTAGATCCCCTCTACATTCCGTTTTATAGATCCTTGATCAAGAACCCTTGTAAATCATTATCGATCCCTTCTAAATCCATGTAGAGTTTAGGGTTTCGGGCTTGGGAGGATGTACTCTGCCGTGGCATCTGTTGCCTTGGCCTCCCCTTCGATGTTTCAGAACCCGGCGACGCTGGGCGGGTTTAGGCCTTTAGGAGGCTTTACAGCGCTTTCCAAGTTAATGTTTGAGTTTGAGGTTTGGGGCCAGAGACTCCACTTTCCCTTAATGTAGAATCCCTAGTTCACGGCATCTTATATTGCCTAATTAAGGGATATTGGAGTTTCTGGGGGGCTTTTTGTTGGGACGTCTCAGATGCTGTTCGCTGTTTCCCCGTGCGATGCAAGATTTGGCCAGCTTGATGGATGGCAGAAGGTTACTGTTAGGGCCCCAAAAAAGCACATAAGCAAAAATTAGGATAGGGATATCCCATATAAACCCCCTTATAAGAAGCCCAATAAGGTAGGGATATCCCCATAAAATGCTTGTGCTTATGTGCTTTTTGGGTCCCTTAACTGTGAGGTTACTGCAAGGTGCATCACGCCAGGTTTACGGTTCAGGGTTTAGGGTTTACATATATTGGCTGTTTTGTTGTGATGCATGCTTTTAGTAAAATTTGACTGCTGGAGACGACGATGCCGACGACGACAACTATTGTACCTACAGCTACAGCCGCAGCTCTGCTACTGCGACTGCTGGTGCCACCACCCACCACCACGACCACTACCACCGTCACCACCTCCACCCATCGCTGGCATAACTACACTCAGGTCCCACTCGCTCTTGGGTGTCGATTGGCTTTGGAATGTTCTTGAACGCTGATTGGGCCCTTGAAAGCCTCTACTAGGCTCTAGGATTTCCAGCTTCAGGTCGCAAAAAATACACGCAAACATGCACGCAAACAAGGGTGACTGCAGGCTCAGCGGTCCAATACTCCTATAAACTTGTAAACCCTAAACCCAAATTACAACTCACAACTTAAGGCTCTAAACCCACAGAAGAAGCTGCATGGCAAACTCCACCCTTGCAAACAACCTCCAAATCCTCAGACCCCAGAAAACCCTAAACCCTAAACCCAGAACCGAAACCCTAAACCCTAAACCCTGTAAACCTTGTACCTTGAAGCTTAGAGGACTGTCTCAAAGCCCCGAATAGCGCCTGCCAAGGAAGCGGCGGGCGAGCTTAGAGCACGAACCGAAGGAGCATCCGGTTACCACACTAGGTATCGATTTGGGACAGTTGTTGGTTTCCCTTATTTTTCAAATATAGAGCCCTAGTTGTAGCTAACTTGGGTGACTGTTGAACTCGACACCTGGTACAAGAAAACAACGCGGTGTTTTAGGGTTGGGGGTTCAGGGATTTAGGGTTTCGCATCTACGGTTTTGGGTGTGGGGTTTCGGTTTTAGGGAAAAGGGTTCAACCATGGCTTTGGAACAGGGAGGACAGGAACCCTCAAGCCCGCAAGCCCAAACCTGACACCCTAACCCGTAAACTCTACATCATAATCAAAGCCCTGGAACCCTAACCCTTGAAACGACACGAACCTCGAGGATTGTAAGAATCCGTATATCATTCCTTATAGTCGCCCTTTTGTCATTCCTAACCCTGGAAACGCTTAACTACGCTACAACCAAAAAGCCCCCCCCCCCTAAAACCCTAAACCCGAACCCCAAATCCTAAAAAGATCAGGCTCCAAAAGAACCAAATAAACACAAATCCAAGTATTTTACAGTAACCCTTTAAACCCTGAACCCTAAACCCTAAAACTTCAACCCTGAGAAGACATGAGCCTCGAGGATTCTAAGAAGCCTTCTAGTGCTCTTGAGGTAGCCTTCGCGCATTTGGGACCCAAGAAGCCCGAAAGTCCCAACACTTAGTATCGGGAATTGATAATTACCAATACTGTTTGGGTTTTTGAGGGTCCTTATTAGGGTTATAGCATAATATTCCCCAAACCCCTACTCTAATTATTAAGGCCCCTACATAAAACCCTTGCAGCGCAAGGAACCTACAAAGGCGTTCTTTCAGAATTCCCTTTGAGGACTTTAAGAATTCCTTTTAAGGAGTCCTCTTTCAAGGATTACCGTTAAGGGTTTAGGGTTTAGGGTTTAGGGAAGGGTTCCTTTAAGTCTTCGTGTAAGGATACCTTTGAGGGTTCCGCCAGGGGTTCCTTGAAACTTTAAAGGAGCCCTTAAAGGACCACGCGTACAGCCACCCGGAGAGGACTCCTTAACGGATCCCTTAAGAGTAATCCTTGAAAGGAGCCCTTAAAGGAATCCTTGAAAGGAACCCTCAAAGGAATCCTCAGAAAGGACCACCCTTAAAGGAATTCTTAAATGGGAGCCCTTACAGTAGAAGCCAGAAAGTTGGAACATCATTATCCTCATTCCCTGAAGGTAAACTAAATTCATGTTCCAAGTTTCTGGGGTTCACTGTAAAGGAACCCTGCGAGGACATGAACCTCGAGGATGCGGACCTCGCAGACTTCGGGGAGCTCGTGAAGCCTCAGCCGGAGACCGGGCTGCTGGCGGTGGAGGCGCGGAGGGCTCTGGGTTTCCTTGAAGGGATTACAGTAATCCCCATAAAGCTGGGATTCCCTATACATTACTCTTAAGGATTGAGGCTATTGGGTTTCCAACTTTTTGGCTTCTACTGTATATAGGGGCTTCTGGATTTCCGTAAAGGGTTTAGGGAGTTTAGGGCTAATGTTTATGGGGCTTGGGGTCAGGGATGGCTTCCTTCTACGGCTGATAGGGCTTAGGGCTTAGAGTTTAGGGTTTAAGGTTTAGGTTCAGGGTTTCAGGTTTAGGGTTTACGGCTTAAGGTTTCATGTTGACAGGTCTGGACGACGAAGATGATGAGGATAGGATGGTGACGATGTTGCAGTGTCAGTGCTGATGCTGACGATGTCCGACGATGCCCATGACGATCACGACGCTGTTGAATATGGTGACTTCGAGGTTTTAAAAATCCTAAACCCCTAAACCCTAAACCCCTAAAACCCTGAACCCCTAAACCTTTAAAAAGGGTTTCTCCCGGGGCTCTCCTCGCTCCATATACCTGCTACTCCATGGTTTTGGGTTTGCGGGGGTTTCGGGTTTAGGGTTCAGGGTTTAGGGTTTAGGGTTCAGGGTTTAGGGTTTAGGGTTTAGGGTTCAGGGTTTAGGGTTTAGGGGTTTAGGGTTTAGAGGGGTCGTTTAGGCTGTAACTGCGCATAAAGTTTCTCCGCGGAGCAAGAAGCGTGAATGTTATGACACATGTTGGACGTAAACCTGCTATCGACTCTCGGTCAGCCGAACCTACAACCTTATGCTAAAGCCTAAACCTGAAAACCCCCAAGATTAAACAATTCCCGGAGCCTAAAACTTAAAATTTACAGCCCCTACAACCTCCGGCCCGAAATCCCGAACCCCAGTCGGTGCAGCATATGCATTAATTAAAGTTGTCCTTGCATTGCCTCATCAAATCGGTTTGTGGTTAGGAACTTAGCGGACTAAGCCTTGAGGGTGCAGGGTTAGGGATAAAGTTAGGGTGTTGTTTCCGTGTACTTCGGGCTTTCCCTTGCCAATCTGCCTCGAATAGGCCACCCCGTTAAGCCCAGCCCAGCTATCCGTGCTGCCCGCACTTGAGGCGGCGGATGCTGTCTGGTTCCCTCCTTTGCGATTTGCAGTTATGCAGATGCTTGGCCGAAACAGTACTAGCAATTGTTGAGGCCCTCATGTTGGATACTTGTGTGTGTGTGTGCGTGTGTCATCTTTGAGAAAGCTTGTTCAAACAGTTCTAGGTGTTTTGGTACACCACCATAAAATCATCCACTGCTGGCCTCATGCAATCGCAGCTTTGCGGTTGTCCGGACACTTGGCCCTAGATCTGTCATCCTAACTAACACCCTGAGCCCCAAACCCACACTCCTAAACACCAAACTTGTACATGGGAGTTTCCGAAAATTAGGGGTACCTTATTTGGGAGTCCTTATAATAAGGACCCCGCTATTTAGGGTACTATATTTGGATCCCCTATTTTCGGAAACTCCTAAATCCCAAGCCCTTAAATAAACCCAAGCCCATAAGCCCCAAACCACTGCAGCCACCAACCTTCCCTGGCCACCCCGAGGGGGAATCTTGGGGCAGCGACGATCATGATGGAGTGCCTGGCCTCGGAAAATCCGGATTCATATAAGGGGTTTAGGGTTTTAGGATTTAGGGTTTACGGTTTAGGGTATGGCTGGTTCTCTAAATCAGGGTACCTTTTAGGGTCCTTTTTATAAGGGTACCGCACTACCCTGGGGACAAAAAGGTGCCCAAAGTCAGAGAGCCACCCATTGTGCATTCATAGTTCATCCACAGTTAAATGGTATAAGATGCCCCCACAACCAACTCTAATCCTTCCTTCAGGCAGCCCGCAGAATACTCCGCCCAACCTTTCAAGCAAGCAGCATGCATAGCATGCACGCTGATACCCTATACCCTAAACCCCAATGCCTGAATACCCCAATACCCTAAATCCCACATGGTTTCTTGGGTGTCCTAAGTGTGTGATTGTGGAGTGATCGAAACGCTGCTACAGCTCTCAGCCACGGCCATCCTCGCAGTAGCGCCAATGAGGCCGTTATTTGTCTTAGGGAATGTAAGAACCTGATTAAAAAACCCTGGCCGGATTCATATCAGCAACCCTAATGAAGGCCCAAGGTTTCTTAATCAGGTTCCTACACTAGCTGAGTAGGGTAACCTTTAACCCGTTTGGCCCGTAATTGAAAAGATTGAGCTTGTTTGGGCTAGGGTACCTCAGCCCCCAAGTTGTTTTTTCCACTCAAAACTC
Source organism: Symbiodinium sp. clade A Y106 (assembly GCA_003297005.1). NCBI lineage: Eukaryota > Dinophyceae > Suessiales > Symbiodiniaceae > Symbiodinium > Symbiodinium sp. clade A. The sequence continues at coordinate 16,705 of BGNK01002143.1, read as the reverse complement.
TTGGCGCAACTGTTGCTATCCGGAAGGGCTTGTTGCCATTGCTGCGAGTAGTTGCCCTAAACTGTAGAAGCGGTAATCCTAAAACCCTAGACTAAACTGTCATGCATCATGTTGCACCAGTAGTCACTAGTTTCAGTGACCCGACATGTTCGCCCGCACATCTTGCACGACATTGTTTTCGGCAATCGCTCTTGACCACTCGTTCGATATTCATCAGGCGGATGGGTCCAGACTCTGTCGATCGCTGGATTGTTTGCCTCCTCTTGCTTCCCAAATGTCTCTGACCCCATGGCTTCAGCATGTATTCCGAGATGTGGTGCACCTCCTGTTTGGCTTCATGATGCCGTGGCGACTGGTGGCTGAGCAGAATTTCATGCAAGGAAGTTTGTTTTTGTTTGGCGTCGGTGCTGTGGGTGCATCACCTTGAAACAACCTCGTCGTCTTGGGCTTAATGTCAGGTGCTAGTGCTAAAAGGACTCGGGGGGAAGCGGGCGAGATTGATCTCGTCGTTCCATTCATCTGAGGATTTGCTCACGTCTAGTCTTTTGGATTAGGCTCCAAACCTCCAAACCCCATAGACACTAAGCCCCAAAACCGGAAACCCCCAAAGCCCTGTACCCAACAAGTTCAGCTTTTTAAGAGCCGGGCCGTCTCTCTGGCCGAAGTTTCAAGTGCCTTCATTCCTCTGCTTTTCCATGGTATGAGTCTGCATAGCTGTGCGTACTGTGGGTCTTTTAGGGGTTTAGGGTTTAGGCATAGCTGTGCATACTGTAGGTCCCTGGATAAGGAACTCCCCTTCCCTCACCCTAAAAGCCCCTAAAAACCACTAAACCCTAAACCCTGGCGTTCTGAAGACCTTCGGGCTGACGGAACAAGGCCTTGAACAAAAAAAAACCCCTTTCCCTTACACCCTAAACCCTAAACCCTAAACCCTTACACCAGGGCTTGAAGATTGAGGGATCCTGTTACTAGATACTCGGGACCCCGGATCTGACTTCAGACTCTGGAGCTTTAGAAGTGTAGAGATACCTTATAGTTACCCTTATAGCATCCTTTAAAGGAGCCCTTTAAAGAAAGAAAGGTGTAGATACCCTAAAGTTACCCTTATAGCATCCTTTACATGAGCCCTTAAAGCAACCCTTTAAAGAAAGGGGTGCAGATGCTTTACACCGTCGAGTGCAGGGCGACCCGAGCTTGTCGAATCCCTTCTCCGCCACACCGCTGACCCTGCCGCGCGGGACTTTCATACGGTTGCCTAAGGTTTAGGGTTTAGGATTTAGGGGTTTAGGGCTTAGGGTTTGGGTTTCAGGGTTTAGGGCTACCTGCTTTTTCCCTTGCAGTCCCTTTCTTTTGCTTCAGCCGTTTCGATTTTTAGGATCCCAGAATAAGTCAACCACAAAAGGAACCACAATGGAGACTACAGGTACGGGACGGTAAACCTACAAAGTGCGCGACTGGGCTTAACGGATACATCGCTACCCGAATGCAGGGAGGGAGAGGCCTCAACAGGTGGGATGAAGCAAGGTAGGATGAAGGATCCCTTATTACTTAGCATGAAGTTACCCACCTTCACCCTACCCTTGGAGCCCTTTAACCCAGAGACTCCAATATACCTTAATTAGGGAATATACCTTGAATCATATTGGGGCTCCTAGTATAATTTAAGGTATATTCCTTAATTAAGGGGTTTTGGAGCCCTTTAAGGGAGGTGGGTTGCGAGGTTTCAGGGTGCAGCGTCTCATAGGCTCAGTTTGTCACGAAGAAGCCGTAACGGAGACTGGAGATGAGACTCCCTATAGGGTTTAGGGCTTAGGGTAGTAGTAGTAGTAGTAGTACTAGTAGTAGTAGTAGTGGTAGTAGTAGTAGTAGTAGTGGTGGTGGTAGTCGTAGTAGTAGTAGTTGCAGTAGTAGTAGTAGTGGTAGTAGTAGTAGTAGTAGCAGCAGTAGTAGTAGTTTTTGCTACACCCAAATCCTAGTCCTATTTTCAGGCCCCTGAACTCAGCCTCAAAAAAGCGCCTGGTATCCCTCTGTGTCATGGCTGCCCTTCATAACCCACATCTCAGAACACGTAACTCAGAAAGCAGCCTGCGAGGACGCGCAGGGCATCAGCTCGATTGATTTTGCGGCCTCCTCGCAGCACAATGGCTTCCGCTGGGGTTTGGGGTTTAGGGTTGAGGGACGCACATGTTGTCCTGTTGTCACAGTGTTGTCTCGCTGCCAAGTCGTATGGCAACACCAAGGCCATTGTTAACACAAATTACCTCCTTATAGTTCCTATATACTTGTACTATATTATGCGCCAACACCGTAGGCTAATTATTAGCGGTCCTTTATTACTTTCTTCATGGCTGGCTTACACAACCCCTGATTATGTGCGAAGGAGGAAGGATTTTACATTAATCTGAACAAGCACCCGCATCGTAATCCTGATACCCACCATTCTACTAGCCCTTATACTACCTAGTCTCTAGAGGCAAATCTTGGGAAAGTGCCATGCTCAGGTGCAGGCTGGTGCAGACTACCAGATCGTGGACCTGCTGAGGTGCTCAAAAGACTAGAGCTGCCATGGAGTTGAGAGGTTAGGTCTGAACGTTTTGGGTTTAGGGCTCAGTGTTCAGGGATGTCCCGGGTGCGTTATGATGCAGCCAGGTGTGGATGCAACGTTTTTTCGAGCATAAGACGTCTTGTGGTTAGCTAGTGCTTCCTGTCCGCGAAGATGTTTCATCAGGACAGCCAAGGACGGTAAATCAATGACGAACACAAGCACTAAGACAGCCGCGACTGCAAGTGGAGTCGGCGACCAACACTGTCCATGACCGTAGCTATCAACAGACAACAACAACGACAACAACAGCAGCAGCAACAACAACAGCAACAGCAACAGCAACGACAACAGCAACACCAACCACAACAGCTACAACAACTACAACAACACCAGCAGCAGCACCAGCAGAAGCAGCAGCAACAGCATCAGCAACAGGAACAGCAACAGGAAAAGCATCAGCACCACCTCCACCACCAGCACCACCACCAGCACCACCACCACCACCACCACCACCAACAACAACAGCAGCAGCAACAACAACAACACCCACCACAACCCCAACGACAACCACAACCATAATCACAACAGCAGCAACAACAACAGCAGTGGCACCAGCAACAGCAGCAGCAGCAACAACGGCACCAACAAAACTAACAATAACATGAACACGAACCGTAACATTAGCATCAACAATAACAGCAACAATATCCAGAACCGTAACCAGAACCATAACAGCAGCCACAACAAGCAGCAACAGCAAACTATTCGGGCCATGCTGCTTCGGCAGAGCCCACCCATCGTCCTCTCAGCAGTTGGAAGATAGCCGAGCACCGAATCTCTTGCCTATGCTTGATAGTTTTGAACCTTGACTTCACCTCTGACACCTTTAAGAATGAGCATCGTGCCAAACGAGTGGCATGAGCTCCAGCATGATTCCGAGCGGTGTGGGCTGAAACTGTCATGGCAGAATGAGATCTGCCACGAGGTTCTCTCTCAGGTGCCCAAACTTATTGTAATGTGCCATTTGAACACGAAGCGTCCTTCAAGCATTGAACCGGAAGGGACACACTGAAGTCCCCTACAGTGAACCAGAAACTCAAAACCCAAGACCCTGAGCCCAAACGTAATGTAGACACCTAAATTTTTGCTTATTCTATTTTGGGTGTTCCTTATTGTAGTTATTACCCCAAAACCCTAGTCTAATTATTAAAGCCCTTACACTAGCCGCACGTACTTTGTGTCCATTGGGAGTGAAGGCAGAATGTACACAAGCGCCGGAGCAGCGGAGCCGGTGACAGTGCCCTGGCAGGTCTGTAGTCACAGAGCTCTGTGGGTTGAGGGTTTAGGGGGTGTTTATACTAACTAGGTTCCTGAGTAGTACCCTTTTGCCCTTATGTTTTTTACTTCCCTTATTCGGAAAAGGGGTACACTTATTATAAAGGGGCTACTCAGGAACCTCGATACGCTTTCGGTGCTATACGGGTTCAAGGTCATCAAGGTTTACACTTACTGAGGCAGTTACATAGGTGTAGGGGAGTGGTTTAGGGGCTTTTGGCTGCTCTAGCACGAGACACCCATCATGACAAGCTAAGCCAAAGCCTTAACCCCAAACCCGTGAACCTAAACCCTACGAATCAAAACCCTCCCTTGTCCGTAAGAAACAAGAAAGTCCTAAACCCAACGCCACAAATGCAAAACGGCTCGTGGCACCAATCAGGAACTTTCGCGCCCCCAAGGCCAGAGGTTTTGGGGCCTTCAATGACTTCTTTCCTGAAGTCACGAGCCCTAAACCCCTTAGAAAAAATATGCTAGGACCTATACCCTTGTCCCCCAAACCCTCAACCCCAAACCCTAAACACTCAACCCTATAGACCCTAAACCTAGATTCTTGAACCCTCAACCCTGAACCCTAAACCCTAGATCTAGATTCTTGATAAATGCCCTGAGGTATCCGGGTCCACAAAGCCCCTATACCCTGAACCCTCAACCCTAAACCCAAACAAAAGACCCTAGACCCTGAATCCTACCAACCCTAAGCCCTAAGCCCTAAGCCCTCTACCCTGAACCTTAAACCCTAGACCCTAAACCCTAAGCCCTGTCTGAGATGCTGTAAGCCTAAACAAAGCTCGCCTCGAATGAGGCTTTCGCACCGGCAGGCGAAAAAGGGCCCTAAAAAAAAAAAAACGAAGCCCTAAAAAAAAACTATGCCCTGAGGTCTCCAGGTTCACAACCGGAAAAGCAGCATCGTCTCCACAGTCTCCATCCGCTCATTGCCGAAGCCCCAGACAGGGATTTTAAAGTACCCCAAACCCTAAACCCCAAACCCCAAACCCTAAACCCCAAACCCGAAACCCTAAACCCTAAACCCCAAACCCTAAAGGTTTAGGGTTTAAGGGGTTCGGGGTTTAGGGAGGATCGAGTTTAACTTTAAGGCTTCCAGGTTTAGGACTTTAGAGTTTAGCTTTAAAGTTTCAGGGTTTGGGTTTGAGGTTTAGGGAGTTTCAGGGGTCAGGAATCCAGCGTTCAGGGTCTACGGGTTCGCGGTTCAGGTTCGAGGGTTAAGACCACAGGGCTCGACGATCTAGGATTTAAGGGTCCAGGTGTAGGGGTGTAGGGTTTACGGGTCGTTGACTTTTGAAGGTTGGGGGTTTAGGGGTTACGGGGGACGGGGGGGGGGGTTAGGTTAATAATAAGATAGCGAGCCCATTGTAAGGGCCAGTCACCTAATTCGGCCGGGGAGAGAGGGCCAATAAGTTCAACACAGGTGGTGAACTTAAGCTTTGTTCATCGGACTCAACTTGTTCCTGACCCGGTAGGTTGAGGAAGCGCCGTTGGCGGAACACGGTTTTGCCTCTGCAAAGACTCCAACAGCCTACACCCTAGACCCTAATCATGAGCCTTAAACCCCTGAAGTCCCTAGCTGTTCTACCTAGGCGCCTTGAGCCCTGAGAATTCAGCTCACCCGATGAGGCTGAACGTGCATGACAACGTGCCGCGCTCGCCCTCGTCGAGGTCGGTAATGGCTGCGAAGAATGCAGCCGTGGCCTCAGGCAAGCAGAACTGTGGACGAGTACTCACCGAGGGTTGTGGCTTCTTGAATATGAATATGGATAAGCAAGCTCCAAGATGTAAGCAATTAGCAGTATTTGGACAGGTTTGGACAAACTAAGATCGCCCAAATCCTTGCCATTAGCATCCTCATCTTCTTCACGATCAAAATAAATACCCACAGCATATTTAGGTATAACATGCTATACACACATATGTGTACGTATGTATGTATGTATGTATGTACGTAGGATGGACGGATGGATGGATAGATGGATGGGTGACCGGGTGCATGGATGGATGGATGGATGGAGGGAGGGAGGGAGGGAGGGAGGGATGGATGGATGGATGGATGCATTCATGGACGTTTGCATGTATGTGTGTATGCATGTATGTATGCATGTATGTGTGTCTATATGTATGTATGGTTATTTGGTTGTTTGTATCTTAGTATTCTTTTTTTTGCTTTTTCATTAGTATTATTCTGTTATGTCTTATCCTTATTCTTCTTATTACTCCGATTCTGGTTATTCGCATCCTTATTCTGAGTTTTATTCTTATTCCGGTATTTGGTATGTTATTACTATGATGGTTATTCTGATGGCTAGTGGCTAGTTTGGCCGCAATTTGACAATGTTTACTGTCAGTATTGGAATCAAGAATACATTGTCATTCGTCTTATTTGCTGGTTTAGCTGTTATTGTTGTTATTACCGTCACTGCTGTTGTTGTATGATGGTGATGGTTTCCCTAAACCCTAAACCCTAAACCCTGTTTGTTCTAACAAAACTTTGTCATGTCGAAGATCTGCTGAGATCCAGGAACCTGCGCCGGAGCCAAAGAAGGGCCCCTTGAAAGCAGCCAAGGGAGAGGAGAGGTGTAAGGATTCGGAGTTTACGGTTTAGGGATTAGGAGTTCAGGGTTTAGGGTTTGTAGTTCTTTGGGGGGTTCAGGGTTTCCAGGGTTCGTAGGCTAAGTTTGGGTTTAGCTTGTCTTGGTTGGAGGTTTTGGGCTTGTAGGTTGGGGTTTAGGGTTGGGAGGGTTTGCAGGGTTTGTAGACTTGTGTTGGTTTAGGGTTTGGGATTGTCAGGTTTGTAACGTCTTTATACGTTGGTTCGTTTATGGTTTTGGTTTGTTGGTTGTAGGATGTGTAAGCTTTGTTCGTGTCCAGTTGGGGGCTTATGGTTTGTAGGGTGTGTAGGTTGTTTTGTGGGTCCAGAGTATAGGGCTTGTTGGTTTCGTTGGTTTAGAGGGTTGGTGTGCAGTCTACCCTTTTTTGCGTGTAGATGCTCAGTTACCTCGAGTGTGGGCTAGGGAAAAGATCACGACATATCACGGCTACATGGGGACGGGAACTTACTAAACTACATAGATACCGGCTCATCGCCGTACGGCGTAGCCAGACTACTTCGAAAGCCTAATCTTACGAATCCCCAAATGCCTTAAATCTACTGTACACCTTAAACAGCAGAAGGGCTAGCATATGTTGGCTCTGGTTTGGCATATATGCCCCTGTGACGGCGGAAGCTTTAACAGAAACGACCCGCAACAAAAACCCTAAACCCCTAGACCCTGAACCCTACCCAAACCCCTAAACGCCTAAACCTTAAGCCCCAAAACCTTGAGCCCTAAGCCCTAAAGCCTAAGCCTTAAAGCCCCAAGCCCTAAAGCTTTAGCCCTGAGCCCTAAGCCCTTAAACCCTAAAGCTCTGGTCTCTTCGGTCTGATTAGTACTGCTGTAGTCTTTGGCTCTATTAAAACCAATACAGACCCCAAGCCAAAAGCCCTGAATCCCAAAGCATAAAGTTCCACAGCCCAGCTCAGAGCAAGCGAAAGCCCCCTCCAAGCCCGACAGGTTTAGGGTACACTTAAGGGTATAGGGTTTAGGGTACACTTAAGGGTATAGGTTTAGGCGGTTTAGGGGTTTAGGGTTTAGGATCCTGTGAGAGTTCCCATGGCTAGGTTTGACGGTTTAAGCTTAAACTCCTCAGCCCCGCATACCAAGAATCTGCGGCATTGCTTTGGCTTTCCACGAAGAGCCAAAAGCTCTTCGCAACGAACGGTTTCCAGCCGCTCGTGCTGAACTGCCAGCAATTCAGGTTGCAATCCATGTTGATGCCAATCCCTAAGGGTCCATGTACCCAAATAGTATATACTTAGGGCCCAATGTACCTACATAGGGAGTACTTTAAGGCCAAAGTATATACTATTTGGGTACATGGACCCTTAGGGAATACTGTCTGTGGGTAGGTTTTTTCTTCTATGCTGCGTACCAGTTTGTATGCAGGCGTGAATACATCTACGCCTATACACAGGTGTACATTTGTTCACGTGTATGCTGCATTGCTTTTTTTTCTGCCATCCTGTACTCGCCTACCGGGAGTATGTTTTGGCTTGTCTTGTCATGCAACGCGCTGTGCTGTCCAAACCGATGCAACATCATGCAGCAACAACATCATGCAACGTGGCTCGCTGCATTGCAATGGCATGCAGTCGGTCGCTGGGTCGGTCGGTAGATTGCTACGTATGCATGCATGCATGTAGATGTATGTTGGTCAGACAGAGAAACATGTACATGTGCAGGTTTACATACATGTACCTGCATGTGTTTCTGCACATCCTCATGCACAATCCAACCTGGCCAGTAAATCGGACCAGGAACCGGTGAGCCCTGCGCAATGTTCGTGCACAACATTCCCATACACTCTGAGAATAGCAAGTGCTACCCCGAAGCAGTTGCTGAAATTGCCAAGCCATACGACTCAAGCCCCCCCGCCCAGATCTGGGCTGTTACATCCTCAGACCTTGCACAACGCCGAAACGACCAGCGCAAAGAAGCCCAAGGATGTTCATACGCCCACCCTAAACCCTAAAAGGCCACAATGTTCATACGCCCACCCTAAACCCTAAACTCTAAATCCTTATGATGTCTACAAGAGTCTACAATGTTCATACGAGCACCCTAAACCCTATGAGGTCTGCAATGTTCATGCCCACCCTAAACCCTAAAGCCTATGAGGTCTACAATGTTCATATGCCCACCCTTAACCCCATAAACCCTAAACTCTAAACCCTATGAGGTCTACAATGTTCATCTGCCCACCCTAAACCCTAAGCCCTAAACGCTAAACTCTTAACCCTACAAACCCTAAACCCCTGTGAGGTCTACAATGTTCATCTGCCTGAGCTTGGCTCTTTATCTGCCCGACGTCTATGCACTGACAGATCTCGCCTACGACAGCCTGGCTGGGCCCTGAGCTGTAGAGTTGAGGGAACGAAAGAAAAACTCGCGAAGCACTGCGCTGCACTGCTTCTTGGTTTTTTTGAGGTTCAGGAGTAAGGTGTCAGGGTTGATGGTTTGGGGGTTTAGGGGTTGGGGTCCATGTATGGAAAGCGAGCAATCAAGCAGGTTTGGTAGGGTTTAGGCTTTGCCGCACTCTATCCTACGATAGAGATCCAGAAATTTAGGCAGCTTGACGAGATGATTAGGCTGTTTGCAGTGTTGATTGCAGTTTTGATGATGCTTGGGAACCAGGAAGGAAAGTACCCCTTCTAGACCAGTCAAGAGTCCTATCAGTAAACCGTTGCCGTCGGCCGACACGAACTTCTACCGAACTTCCCGAATCAATACATCCTATACCTCGACCCTCAGTGCTTTGAGCAGGCTTTGCATGTTCGGAATTTACGAGCGCGCCTTCGGACTCAAGCATCACCGGAAAATACCTCGACCCTAATAAACCCTAGACCCCTAACCCTACAAACGACGCTGCAACTGAAGGATGCACTGCTTCTCTGCATCTTCCTCTGCTTTGTGGTGGACTTCGTGGTCCAGGTCGGGGCTCTGCGAGTCGCGCGCGCAGAGAGGCGAACTTACCTCTGGCTATGGTGTTGTTGGGTAGTATCCCTAAGGGTCCAAAGGACCCAATAATCAGGTACTCGGGTTTAGGATAGTAGTTATGTAGCTCAATATTTAGGAGAGTATATGATTATTAGGTACTTGGACCCTTAGGGTATATTGGAGGTACCATACGTTTTTATTGCTTCATTAATTAAACTTAGCGAATCTGAGAAACATTTGGCACGATTTTCTTGAGTCCTTAAACCCCACATCGCGAGTCGCAGCCCCATCCTTCAAATTATTTCGCAAGGGCCGGGGCCTCAACCCAGCCCGGTATTCCTGCAAACATCTACAAAGCTTGAAGGCCAAACGACTTTTCTCTACACTCTACAGCCTTTGCTGAAAGTTCGGAGCATCGCCAGGCGGTTCTTGGGTTTCCCGCAGAGTGCAGGTAGTAGAGAGGACGTCGCGTTAGACTTCAACCCTAAACCCTAAACCCTAGGGTTTAGGGTTCAGGGTTTAGGGCTTCACACAGCAGAAGAGCAAGTCGCAATGTACGCACGCGACGAACAGGTCAACTTCATAAGACGCCAGATCTCAAAAATCGCGAAGCCTTTCATTTGAAGAGGATCTCGAGACCCTAAACCCTGAAGCCTAGACCCTAAACCCTAAACTCCTAAACCCTATAGACTTACAGAAAGTCAGAAGCACCCGACCATGCCATGCTCAGCCCAACCTGATGGATTCACTACATGGCTAAGGCCTATACTTTAGGGTTTAGGGTTTGGGGTTAGTACCCTAAATAGTAGGATCTTTGATTTGTCATAAGGACCCCAAAATAAGGTACCCCTAATTTTCGGAGACTTCTATACTGATGTGCGGTTGCCTAAGCCCCAACCCCTAAACCCAAGACTTTAGCTGTCGACCTGGCTGGAGGTTTTCGGTTTCTACCAGACCTACATGTGACTCAGCAGCCAGGGAGCTAGGGTTTAGGGCTTCAGGGTTTAGGTTTGGGTTTTTGGGTTCATGATTTCAGGATTTAGAGTCTTTGGATTTTCGGGGCTTACAGCTGAACAAAAAGGCTTTTGGGCGAGTTGTGGTTTCCAGTGGGGCTTGTCTAGCAAAGCCGAATCCTGCTTCTTAGGGTTTTGGGATTAGGGTTGGGGAGGTGTTGGGATCGGTCTTCATGTCGGGGTCATACTGGGAAAGCAGGATCTGCGGACCGGAATCTTCATGATCCCATAAGATATCATATTCGTCCTCATTTTCCCACAGTCGCTGCCTTGCTGGCTGGCACAAATGTATCTAGGTTTTCTGCGCCAAGATCGTATTAGTCAACATTATACTGGTAGTAGCCCGTGGCCTCATAGCCCGCAATACCGAGGTTTTCCTTCTTCTTCTATATGGACATCATCGGCACACTCTCCTTGATCATCGAGCTCTCACCGGTGAGGGTGTTGATGCAAGGGCATGCCCGACTGGTTTGCTGCCTCAAACCCCTAAACCTACACCCTAAACCCAGCCTAAACCCTAAACCCTAAAACCCTAAACCTAAACCCTAAACCCTAAAACCCTCAAACCCTAAACCTAAACCCTAAACCCTAAAACCCTCAAACCCTAAACCTAAACCCTAAACCCTAAAACCCTCAAACCCTAAACCCTAAACCCTAAACCCTCAAACCCTCAAACCCTCAAACCCTAAACTGAACCGCCCGAAGCCTAAAGGGAACCTCTCGACTCCTCCGGCGACTTTCGTGGGTCCTTCGGCTTGGGGATGTCTATGGGATGTTGAGGGTTTTGTGGGGTTTGGGTTTAGGGTTTTGGGGTTTTGGCGGATTGCGTAGGGTTTAGGGTTTAGGGTTTTGTGGGGTTTAGGGTTTAGGGTTTAGGGTTTTGGGTGGGTTTCGCATTTCCTCATTAGGGTTTAGGATTTAGGGTTTAGGGTTTTGGGGGGTTGCGCATTTCCTCATTAGGGTTAAGGGCTTCGGGTCCGGAAGCATTTGGATGGGAGTTTCCAAATCCACACAAACCTCCAGATAATCGGTTCGATTTAAGGGGGTTTGTAGGGGTACAGGGACAAGAGTTTAGGATTCAGGGTCGAGGGTCTACGGGATTTCAGTCTGTCTTTCAAGCTCCTTACCCCTCTCTCATGCACCACATAACATAGCCTTCGAGATCACAAACCCCCTAAACCCTGAACCCCAAAACGCTAAACCTCGAAGCTCTGAGCTCCAAACTGTAGCTCTGTGGTTTAGGGTTTAGGGGTTAGGCTTTAGGGTTTAGGGTTTGGGGTTTAGGGGTTAGGGTTTAGGGGTTAGGGTTTAGGGTTTAGGCGCTAGCTCCTGCCAGGAATGCAATTACGAACAACTCCGTCGTCATGTGCCGCGGTCGCACCCCAGTGTCCCGGAGACTCCAAGATCCCTTAATTAGGGAATATACCTGAAATCATACGGGGGATCCTACGATTAGTTTCTGTATACTCCTTAAGTAAGGGACATTGGAGTCTCTGGGTTTGGCGACCCCGAACCCTCAACCTCCAAACCCTAGACCCTACCAGGACCCCCCCAAGGGCCCTTTAATGGAGCTCTTATGGCGCTTAATAGTGGGCACGTCGGGTATAATAGAGGGAATTTGGGGGATCTTGATCTTAACTGTGTAATGTTCCGGGATTTCTTCGGCTTCCGGCAGACTCCGCCGTGCAGCAAACGGTAATTACGGCTCTGGGGTAGTCTTGTCAACGTTTCGGTGCAATACAGGGGCACATAATGGCTAGAAAAGGGTTTTGGGGTATATCATCGTACAGCCATAAGAAGGAGCCCGAAGGAATACTATTGGCTATCATTGAGGCACTATAATGCGGTGAGTGTTCTGCTGGATGCCTGCACCCTTTGGACAGAGCTCCCGTCGCTCAGACGGTGTAGGACTTTCTCAAGGACCACGGCATCCCAACCCTGGGCTTCGGGGCTTCGGGAACCAATCGGCGGCTTTCGCTAGGGCTCTTCATATTGCTTATACTATCGGCCGAAAACGCAGAAAAACGAGCCCAAAATTGATGACCTTAATTTGGCCTGCAGCCTAGTCGAAGTAGTGGTAGTCGCCTCGTATGGATTGTAGTATAACTAAACAGAGGCGTGCCACACGGGCAGCCAAGCTTGGGGCGCGGGCGGGCCGGTTGACTCGTTTGGTGAAGCTGCGCCTTGACGCAAGAAGGGTTTAGGGTTTAGGGTTTCTTTTAGGCGCCTCTTTAAGGGATCAAGCTTTCTGTCAAGGATTTAGTATTGGACCTTTAAAAGTAGAAGTGAGTTTTGGCGTGGATGCCATTAGCCTCTTGACTATCCTGTTGTGGAAAACGGGGGCTTTAACTTAGGGGTTCAGGGATTCGTCGAGTCAGGACGAGTATCGCATCTATACATACAGCAGACCCTGATTTACAACCCCTCTTCTTTAAAGGCCGCAACCTTAGGGTCCCATTCTAATTCTTGATTAGTAGAGGCAGTTGAACTGATCAGGGGTCTACATTGCTATCAATCGGGTCTGCATTGCCCACCTTCGATAACTCTTCGTCTTATTTCGTTCTTCGGTACTGCATGTTCAGCGTTTAAGGCTTGTTTGGATCAGTCGAACCAGCAATGAAGCCCTCAAGCTTTCCGCGCACCGAACCGCTGTAGATTTTCTCAAAACCCGAAAGCCTCAAATCCTCAAGTGTGATTGCGTCGGTGATGTGTGTTGCTGATAGAGTTCGAGCTTCGTTAGTTAGTTAATATAGACATTGAGTAGTGGGCTTACAGACCCCCAAACAAGGCATTACACGGGTCTGAATAGGTACTTTGTAATAGAAGCCCTGTCGCTTTGGCTCATCGTGCCTCGAGCAGACATTCAGACCGCTTACAGTTCTGATCATGTCGGTAAAGCCCGAAGAACTTGAGCTCCAAAGCCGGAAAATCTAAACCCAAACCTTCTGTGCTCACTGGGGTCCGAGGGCTCGGGGCATGCGGCTTGAGGGGTCGATTTTCTTCGGTTTTGGGGCTTGCTACTATGCTGCTTAAAGCAAGGAACTGTCATCCCCGAGTTCATAGCAAACCCCACCATCAAGTTCAACCCAAATCATAACAACCCCCTATACCACAATCAAAATCATAACAACCAACCTATACTCATATCTATATCATAACCCTGAACTGGGAAATGATGGAGAGTAGCAACTCTCTAAGCTTTGCGCCCCCCCTTAACCAAAACCTATAACCCCGAACTGGGAAACACCCCACCTAATCCAAAAACCTTCCTAAAGCCTATAACCCTGAACTGGGAAACGACGACAACGGCGAGTT
>BGNK01002142.1:94433-109954 GCA_003297005.1 Symbiodinium sp. clade A Y106 | reverse complement strand
GCGCAGGAGGCGCGGCAGCAGAGGGCAAAAGGGCAGGGGAGGGGGGGGCAGGGCGGGTGGGCAGGGAAGGGGCAAAGGCAAAAACGAATTAGTGTCAGACACTAATTCGTTTTTGCTCGGGGCAGCTAAATTCTTTCGAACGTGCCTCGAAGGAGCCTTCTGGGCAAGGCCACTTTAGCCGAGCGGAAAAGACCATGGCCTCATAGACTTTCTTGGAAAGGTCGCGGGCTCGATTCACTACTACTACGACGACGACTACTACTACTACTAGCACCATTACAAAATCGGTTTGCAAACTGTCCTCAGCGGAACAGGCGCATGTGGCTTGGAGAAGAAAGCAACCAACGTCGTGTTGCAAAAACTAGCTTCATGGTTCTGGAAGCCCTCTTCTGCGAGGAACGCCCGTGTGTTATGTTGCTAAGAATTAGTCAAATCCGATGAAGTAGAGCCTTCAAAGAAGAGTGGCATGAAAACTACGCAGACGGGAACTCGGACTGGATCCCTACCAGTCAATGCCAGGCACAGACTCACTGACATCGTTCGAGACACGCTCAGCTATGACAACCTGGATGACATGTTCGACGGACTAAGGCTCATCGACGAGGAGCGGCGTCGGCAGCGTTGCTGAACATGAGGTGTAACTCCATATCGTTCGCCTGGCAAGGACAAAAGCGTTGAACTTGTGGAGTTCAACGACCGGCTACGAACCCAGTTTGCTGCCCGAGGGAGCAACAAGTGAGTTGTCCGGGCTTGTGTTTTTGAGTGGGTTTGGAATAGGTATCAGACGCCATTGGATGGTGGATATCGCGACCTCCAGCTCACACTTCGGGTGCAAGGCATTCTATCCACGGTCAGCAAGCTTCATGATCTTCAGAGGGCTACTCGTAGTGTTGACTTCTGTGCCGCAGGTGGACTGGTCTGCAGGCTGCAACTCACCACAAAGTTAATGCTCTTCATTAAGGCGGCTCTGCAGTTGCCCAGCTGGATGTGACATTTCTTACTGGTTGCTCTTGCCAGGAGTCGAGCGGACTCAGATTGTTCGAGATCAAAAGGCAGCTCATGGCTGATCTAGCCGCAAACAACGAGCTGGAGTGCCGGAAGACGCTCCACTGGGCTGGACAGGATGCAGAGGCAGGAAGTTGGTTCGTCACAGTTCCAAAAACAGTGCAGGTTTCTGCGGTACGCTTGAAACCGCTACTACTGGTTCGATGACCACCCTATTGCTGCGACGGTTGCTTTCATCTACTACCGCTGTTGTCGATGCGATGCGGATGGTGATGAATATTGCGATAGCACATGGTTAGGAAGGTTCTTGTCATTGTCAGGACGTCGAGAGACATCCCCAACGGAGCTTTCCCAAAGCCCTGTGAAGCGGCAGAAGCTCCCCAAAATCATCCATGGCCTGAGCACCAACAGTGAACCCTGTCAGGCTGCACCCTAGAGCCTCTATCCTTTCAGACATAACAGACGAAACCGAACCCAATTTGAGAATGATGCCATGCTGAGTACCGGCTTGCTGAATTGCGGTGCGCAGCTGTCTGGCAGCATTTGGGACAGGCCAGTCTGAAGGAGGACTGGAAGCCTTTGCTGCACAAGGCAGCTGCGCAGGGCAACGCCTGCATTGTGCATCCTGACTGATCTGGTTGGCTCGACTTGTTGCTTGCTGTGTCATGCAGGAGACCACAACCTCACTTGTGGGAGCCGCTACATAGGATGAACTTGCACAGGCAATGCCATCCTAACCTCCAAGGCTCATTCTTAAAACATCGGGCCCCTCGACGGGTAAGTGGTCAAACTAAGCAGCAGTGAGATGCCAAGCAACAGTGCACTCTTTCAGCCTCGAGTGTTGGCTGAAGCCGCTCTGGCTCCACACCTCGGGCTGAGGCAGCTCTTTCTTCTTCACGGAGCGGATGTGAACCTCAGGGAGAGGAATACTGAGCGCACGGCCCTGCACGAGGCCCCGTAGGCGAAGAGTGCGAGGCGTTTTGGGCCCTGCTCCCTGGCAGGCGATCTGTCAGGGCCATGCCTGTGCGGCATGGGCCCTGATCTCGGCGGGTGCGAAGCACGACGCCAGGGATGCGCAGGGGCACACGGCCCTCTTACTCGGAGACTTTTCTGCATCGAGCGATTCTTCAAGTTACCGGAAGTGCACCGCCAACGCAAACTCCAACTGTCGAGAGAATCTTACGCCGGACGTGCCTAGGCATGCCTTAAAAACTATCTCAAAACTCGATTGGCTTGTAGAACCAAAACCTCTGAAAGTTGCAGAGCGGTTAGATGATGTGTAAAGCCTCAAGCCATCCGTGCCTTGCAAGGACTCTTGCAGCAACGTCAGGATCCCGAGAGTGAGGCTGTGGGGAGGCAAGCTTCGAAGCTTTCAAGCTCTGTTTTTCCCCAATAGCCGGCGGTGAGAGCGATCCTTGATTTGTCGAGATCCATCTGCTGCTTCCTCGCCCACGCCGACTAAATGTGCAGCGACTGTGCAGGTGTGTCTCCATGTTGTGGCAAAAGTTGGGCGTGGAGGACTGGCTTGAATTCGTGATGCATGCGAAAAATCTACCGCAGGGTCACAAGTTTGAGGGGTGTTGCACTGAGCAAGACTGGTTGAAACTGTGACGACTGCAGATGCCCCAAGAGCTTTTGGATAGGAGCTGCGACGAGTCAAAGAAGAGTTGAGCATGGAGGTGCAAAGACGGGTGGTGAACAGCTCGGAGCTTGTCGTTGCGTCGACCACTGAGTTGCTCTGCCCAGAACCAGCCAGAGGGTTGTTGCAGATTCACATGGGCATGTTCATGGTCGGCAGCTAAGGGCCTACGACGGCAACGTGCAAAAGGTGGTCGAACTGCTGCGCAATTGGGCGAACCCGAACAGTGCCACGAACGATGGGAGGCATGCGCTCCACCGAGCGCTGGCTCAAGGCCACATCGAAGTGGCCAGGCAGCTTCTGATCTACAAGGCAGATATTTGGCTGGAGGAGAACGAGAAGACTGCCTTGGACATCGCCATCGAGCTTGCAAATGCAAGCACACCCACTTGTCTCGAACTCCTCGTCGACCTCTATGAGCCGCACAAGGCCTGGACTCAGCTGAGCTTAGAGAATTCGAGCTGCTTTGGCTGAGCTTGATCAGTGGCTGGCCCTTGCATCAGGCCCCGCAATCCGCTTCCATGCAGGAAAGCGAAAGCGATGCTCGTTGCCGCCTCAGTTGCAGTGGGCTCCAGACCGGAATCCAAGTTGCAGATACCTACGGGAGAACCGTCGGCTCGGCTGCCGCGGTTCGAGATTATGTCCGGATCACCAGCCAGGATTTCCGGATTCTCGCAACTTCCTGCCGGATGGAGTGCGGATGATGGTTGAAGGCATGTCCTTGAGCCTTTTGGGGCCGCAGGTTTTCTGGGGTTGATGATGGAGCACGGCCACACAGACCACTTCAAGAAGCTCCTCGCCAAAGGCGTCGAGAAGGCAGCTGGCCCGTGACTGTCACTGGACTCTGCATGTTTGGACATTGCTGGTCCTTGTGGTTTTTTGCGTTTTCTGGACCTGAGACTTACTTCGGCGCGGCAGCCGGCAGCATGCCCCCAACATCCACGCGTCGGATCCGTGTCACCCTGCCAGCCCTGCTGCCAGGACGGCCTGGGCCCTGGGCCTTTGCGGAAGGCAGAGATTCTGCAAGGAAGGCCACTAGGCCCCCCGCCAGGCGAATGAAAAGGCATGCTAGGTTTGGTTGTGGCCGAGGCTTGGAGGAGCTCAGTTACCGAGCATGGTGTGCAGGGTGTGAAAGCAAGTGCTGAATCCCCAGAATCATCCTTTGGGGTCCTGTCGTGCGTCTATTTCCTCTTGGCCCTAAACTTGACACTTTACAACGAGACCCAAATCGAAGGCCACAAAGTTCGAAACCCTGCATAAACTCCGAGGCTCAAAATCGTAAACCCTTCATGCATATCACTTCAGTCAAGCCACAAGGCCACGTTTATTCAACCTTTGGACGGGGTGCGGTTAAAGAGCTTGAATTAGGGAGAAGTTTGATGGCGGTTGGGGGATCTTATCTCAGTTGACCATGGATATGTCTAAAGCAGTGACCAGCCAAGTTGGAAGCTTCGCTGGAGGCGTCATCATCTCCTTCTGAGGGCTTTCCCATTGGGATGGGAGGGGGAGGGGTGGGGGGGTNCTAGGGCTTAGGGTTTAGGGGTTTAGGGTTTAGGGGTTAGGGTTTGGAGGTCGAGGGTTCAAGGTTAGTTAGGGGGCCAGGTGAGGGGTGGGGGGGCGAAGAATGCGGAAAATTGGGTGAATACCGGCCCTCCTGGTTTGCGGGCTTTGGGGTTGGGAGGTTGACACCTCCCAACCCATCCAGCACGCCGCCAGGGTTCGCGGATAAAGTCTGAAGCCCGGAACCCGCTACTTCAACCCGAACACCTCAGGACCCTAAACCCTGAGTCCTATCCGATGCTGAGCTTGCTGATGGTGGCTCAAGCTTTGAAGATGGAGGTTCAGGGTATGTACACCCCAATCCATTGTGTGTTATGGTTTTGCCCTTTATGGCCAGAACCTGTGTAGCTGTAAAGGTTCAACGCAGGGGGCGAACGGTAGCATCACGTAACTATATACGCAGAACTCCAAATACAGCGCACCTCCAAGTCCACGATGCATGCGTGGTGCGGCTCGGGAGCTCTCGCCCGTGACTTGACCTACAACATGACAGGGAAGCCTGAGTGCGTGTTTATGCTGTTTTCGGGTGGGCAAACCTCGAATTGGACCTGTCGGTGTGTAGACCGACCATGCTGTATTCAGAGTGTTTGTCAGATGCAACTGCAACACCGTCGGTCAAGTTTGCGCAGCTGTCTTGCATTGCGAGTCCACAGTGCACCGTCCGCACGCAAAGGTGAGACAAGGTTCTTGCTTTCGAGCCGTTGGACGAATGATACCAGACTCAGAGGCAGGCACCCAGGTTTCGCAAATTGTGGAAGTGCTAGATAGAGACTTTGACTGCACACATTGTAGGCTGTAAATGCTGCTAAGTGTGGAGTTCAGAGTCCGGGCCTCGAGGCCCCTGGCATGTACACCAACCTTGCACCCACGAGACATCCAAAACGAGTTCGTTGTGTACACCCTCGCAACCCTTCGAAACTCTTCCGAGCATTCGTGCGATCCAAGCAACAGCCGAAATCTCTACAGCTGTTGCGACAAGATCAGACTCATGTCAGTGCATCGGTGCTTGCAGATAGATCCCGCTGGGACGTCAGTTGAAAAAAACCTCGGGCAGTCGGATCATTGTCGTATCTTCTTTCCGTTTACGAGGCCGCGCGCAGCGATTGCACTGCGCTCATGTGTTATATCATAGTTTTGAATGTCGCAATTCGCCATCTCGTTAGTAAGCCTTGCACCTACGTACGATTATTACTGCTTCTTTGGATCCAGAATTGCGCCCTGAGGCCCTGCGTTGAAGCACATACGCATAACAACGCTTGATTAAGAGCCAGTCCTGAACCCGCACTCATGTCGAGCTCCCGAAATTTCGGAAACCCGAGGAACCTAATGGGTGTATACAGTACAGCCCTTGCGGTCTTGCTCCCGATCTATACCTGACGGCTTTTGCGACCCGCCCCGTTGACTTTCCAATCCCTGCTTGGTACAGATCCATGTTATCAGGTGGGCTATGCACCAAGAAGTGTGGCATGCCAGGCCAGGCCTTGGGACGTGACGATCTGGGGCTTCCTCTGAGGCTTGTTCCGGAACCAGGAGGAGATTTGAAAGGCAAGTTCTTATCATGTGCCCCACCCCGTTCCACGCGCTTGCTCTATATCAAGCTTGACATCGTCCTGCGGCAAGTCCAGCTTTGTGCGCTGCAGTCTGTGGTTATAGAGTTAATCAGTAGGGGCATGCGTAATGCAACAAAAAGTCTCTTTACGCCTATTCGAAGCACTGTGCACACATGGCTCTTCAGGACGCCAAGGTCCCCTGTGTCGAACGTTAAGACCTCATACTCATATTCCGTGATGATGCGTCCTGACTACGTATCAGTGTTCTAGCTATTGGTAGATCCTGCCTTTCGGGCTCCTTTTTGTCCCCAAATCTACACCATCGCCGCATCCTTGGCCTGAGGCAAGCCAGACAGCACTGAGCGAGGCGAGTCGAAGCTTGCAAGGGTATGGGGGTTGGTTCAGGCGCTCTTCCGCACTGTAGCTCCTGCAGCGCGACGCCTTTGTCGGTGCTAGTACCAAGGCAGTGACAGAACTGCAAGCCCAGCTGTTCCTTGTTCTCAGGCATCAGAAGCGCCACAGAACGGCAAACAGGAAGCCTGCGGCCCAGAGGTGTTGAGGGACAATGCACGACAGTTTGCCTGGATCAGTGTCTGGCATACCGTCTAAGAACCACAAGCATGTCCGTTGTCTATTGTTATGCAAACCCCAAGGCCGTGCAAGCCGATGCTAGCAGAGCGCCGAAGGCATCTTTCCACTGCAGCGCAGAATTGCAGAACTGCTGTGTGCAATCTGCCGTTGCTGCTTTGGGCCAGTGTGGATCTGGCGCGGGTGCTTGCATTCCGACAGCCCCTCAATGCTTGCCTCTTGCTCACAACTTACATTCCAGAAAACCTGCCCGAAACGAACTCTCCAAGCCAATGCTCATGGCAATAACGCTTGCAAGATGCTGACCTGTCAGGCGAAGTGGGACTGGAATTGGTCACGAAGGGAACATAAGGGAACTGTCGAACAACACAAGTTGCTGAAAATGATAAGGCGCCTTCCCGACTTAGAAGTGCGCGGCAGAGTCCACGATTCACCTTGCGGGATCTGGATTCAAGTTCAGGGCTCAAGCTTGCAAACCTACAAAAATGGTTTAGCTTTGAGCCGCCCTTCCTTCTCCCCGAACGTGTAGAACCTGCTGGACGGCCTTGTGCATTCGTACGCGTATTTCTTCGCCTCTAGAAGTCCCGCCTTCAACATGTACATGTGTCCCAGCAACCCTGGTAAGGCTTCCGGGGATGCCCCCATTCTTCGTGCAGGTGAAAAGAAAAGCGAATAAAGCAAGGGCGCGTACCTCAGCATTTCTTCCGAGTTGACGCCCTTAGCCGAGAAAATCGGTTCAGTGGGTCCACTTGAAGTGCACCTTGCTTTGTGGCAGGATTGATTCTAGACGTCTACTGCCGTCGTATGGGGTCTCCCAACAGTGAAACTGTCATCTGTCTAGCTGTGTTTACGGTAAGTCGAATTCAAGCACATCTCTGTCAACGCGCTAGAGGTCAACACATGGTGTCGACTTGCACGACTCTACAGATTTATGATTGCACAAAAGCAGGTGCCTCCGGAACCACAGCTTTAACGAATCTGACCAAACTCGTTTGCGTGATTTGACATCACCGTGGTGTGCATGGGATCATGGATCCATGTCGTTGCTGGGCCAAGTGCGCGTAACTTGTGCAGGCTACACTGTCGAAACTTGCTGGAACAACCGCATTCGAAAGGTGGTGGTTTGGAGGTCTCGTGGGTGTGGGTCGTATGGTCGTGTTTGTTTGCAGCGATGGAGCTCCGATCACGAGGGAGTTGTTGCAGCCGGGGTTAGAGATGTGGTTGGGTGTTGGCGGCTTCTCCGGGCCAAGAACATGGAGTGAAGCCCAGCAATTGACAACGACAATGCGCAAGAGGAATTGGGGTGGCCCCGCGAGACGAGTGAACCGGGAGTCCGCTCCCTTGTAGAGGCCGACGGGACAATGGAAGCCAAATGACTTGGCCATAGTCTTGGAACAGCTGAGCAGAAGCGGAGCTATAACAGTTGGACGGAGGCGAGGAAGGAAACGAGAATCCTTAATGCCCCAAGCCCAGCTCCGCAGCTCCGTTCGCTGTGGATTGTGCCATTCAGAACGCTGTATCGGCCTCCCCAGAAACTCACACTGGCCTACTAAAGGTTCGTCAGGCTCCAGGGGAGCACCTGCGGTACAAAGAGGCAGTTAGAAGCCTCCGTTCATGCCGTAAACCATGAGAATGCTAAACCTTGGAAGTTGGGGTTGGTATCGAGGCTTCCTGGAACAGCTGTTATCCGCAAAATGGATGCTCGCAGAGAAATCGCTGTAGAAAAGCCGT
The DNA here is from genome assembly GCA_003297005.1 of Symbiodinium sp. clade A Y106. Lineage (NCBI taxonomy): Eukaryota > Dinophyceae > Suessiales > Symbiodiniaceae > Symbiodinium > Symbiodinium sp. clade A. The sequence goes on along the minus strand of BGNK01002142.1, from coordinate 101,881 downwards.
GCATTTGGGTTTTGTGGGTCGTTTTTAAGAGGTTGAAAGCATGTCTAACTATGCGTACCAAAGCATGCAAACGATATCACATTACTCTACGACTTTCGGAGGCATGCACAAGCACTAAAATTTGCTGACTGCATTGTTTGCAGCACCGGCGCAACAACATATTCTTCTGAACCGAATGCTACCTCTCAGAGAGAGAGAGAGAGAGCGAGCGAGAGAGAGAGAGAGAGACAGAGACCTCTAAATTCGAGTGCCGGGGGCACCCGCCCAAATTCTTTCCGTCAACCTCAAAGTGGTGCGCCCGCAGCAAGCAAACGGCTTGCGGGGCCGTACATTGCGGCCCTCCTGCACACAAGCACGCAGCCCCACCTGGGCACCCAATGTTGCTGAGTGCCAACCATATACAGCCGAGCCCATCCGAGCCCTTTGGTGGATGGGGTAGCGCACTGCACGCGGGGCGTCAAAGGAGGGAGAGAGAGAGAGAGAGAAGGGGGGGGGGAGAAAACCTGGGTTTCACCAACACGGCCGAGGGCCAGCAAGGACCTGTGTCCTCGAGCGAAGCAGAAACACGGCTGCGCGTTTCGCATGGGGGGGGGGGAAGACCCAAGGGTTCACTTCATTAAGGCGCGAGCAAGCAAGCAAGCTAGCGAGAAAGAGAGAGAGAGAGAGAGACCTCAGAAAGGACACATTTACGGCGCCTTTCCTCTGGGTTTACGGCTGTGGTTTCAGAGTCCTCCCACCAGGCCCTTAAACTCGGTGAGCCACTCGGCTCGGGGGACCTGACTCGTCGTCCCGTATTCTGTGCCCCGGAGACAAGACAAGACAAGAGGGCACATGTAGAGCACAACAGATGGTCCAGCAACAATGCTGACAGGAGTACACATGCATCCAATGCACAAGAGCAGGCAGCACAGCAGTCGCAAGCATGGCAATAGTGTTCGGGTAAAACGCAACAAGGAAGTGTTTCAAAAAAAGGCAAAATTGAATTAGATTTCTTCATGTTGCGGAGCAGGACAGTCACCACGATTGCCGTTTGCTTGAAATATCACGTCCGTATGTCACGTGTCTGCAGAAGAAAGATGTTGTAACCCCGTCCCATGTTGCATCATGGTTTTCCCGTGGATGGCACCTGTACTTGCCTGCACCCCCTGGTCAGTTTCGCGAGAAGCTGAAGGCGGGACAGTCGCTCAGAGTCCGAGATTCCGACGGGGGTGCGACGAGTAGAAGCGGTGAAGCACAAAAAAGCGTTGGCATGGTAGCTGGTGGCAGTGGATATGCAGGCAGAACGCGAGAAAGCGGGAGGATTGCAAGCGAAGCCGATAGACAACGAGGCGTGGACTATGGTCATGAGTGTTTTCCCCGAAAAGGGCGGAACCTTAAGACTGTCAGGTGCAAGTGGTGACTGACACGCAATGACTCGCTTGTTCCAACTCCATATTTGAAAGTGTTGCCGTGAGCGGCTTAGGTAGCGGCCGATGCGCAGAAGGCCGCGAAGCTTGAGCTATGGGGTGTTGATTAATGTGCCCCCGTGCCCCTCTGAGCATTGGGAATAAGTGCGATCCGGAACAGTAACAGAATTTGGTGTGATTGGGACGGTGGGACGGCATAGGTGCAAGGAGGTGGGAGGGCACAGGCAGCCGGCGAGGTAGGATCCGGCTACAACAGTAGTAACTCGTAGTCAATAAGTAAGTAATACGTACTTAGTAGTAGTAGTAGTAGTAGTAGGAGGCCAATGCGCTTTATCGTGCCGTGAGTTAACCTCCACTTTCGAGGTCTTCGGGATGGTTGTTTTGTTGGAATTTAAAGCACTTTCCAGCTTTGCCGTCCACGGAGTTCTGGCCTTGCAAACGCCTTACATTGAAAAAACACATTTTTGCATCTGCAAGAGCATCATGGTTATACCTAGGTTTGCAGCAATTCTTCCATGGCCTCTGGCTGTGGGCCAACCATAATGGTGTCCACCCAGACCTCATCCGTTCTTGCAGGGCTCCATGGGAGTTCTGCTTTACAACGTTTAAGGCATTGTTACGCAGGAGAGCGACAGCAACAACACAGCAGCAACAGAGCAGCACCTGCAGCAGCAGCAGCAGCAGCAGAACATTTAACGTAGTGCTATACATATACTTTAAAGATATACTAAATAGTTAGAATGTGTATGTACATGCAAGCATGTGTCTATACGAGAGAGAGAGAGAGAGAGCACACCTTAGTGTACGACAGCAGTATGTCACTACGTTACTCTCCATGCAGCAATCTGGGTTTTGGGCGAGCGCACACCATTGTGTGGTATGATATGGCATGCTGTGACCTTATGCCGTAAAACACGGATCCAAAACAATAACCACCTGAAACATGCTTTTTGCCAGGTAGGATTTTGTGACTGCCAATCTTGCTTGGCCCGGAATGATGACGACTTGGGTAGCGGAATGATGACGAATTGGGTAGCATCCGGAGACGGGCTGCAGGCTTGTAGTCTTCATACAAGGCGATCGGCCCACCGGATCGAACAGGATGCAACCCCGTTTATAAATCGAAAGTCAACATTACGAATTACGACTGTTGGAGAGAAGGGCGCGCTTGAGCGGTGGGTGCCTTTGTCAAGACGGCTCGTTGTTGGCCCGTGGCCAACACGTCATGTCCGGCAGCTCGGGCTAGTGCAGGGTTTGAGTTCGGTTGGCCTTGATCTCAAGTTTAGCCCCGGCTTGCGTTTGAACGCTTCAGCCTTCGTATGTGTTGGACAGCCCGTGCCTTCTTGACAACCCGCAATGCGGACCACTTGACAGTTCAAGTCAAGGTCTGCATAGTCCTACTACGTTCGAGAGCAATTGAAATTAGCATTGTGCTTCTGATTGAAGCTTTGGTTTTTGTCGGCAGGGAGTGGAGAGAACTCTGACAATGCGGGACGCGGGCAGTGGTGAACTTCTCATGGAGCAGGAAATGCAAAGCGCCAGGAAAGGGATCACAAAATCCTTTGAGTGGGGGAGTGGGTAGGACACCGGGGCGACCAGTAATCGTGAAAGACAACGGCATAGACGGGATTCTGTCCGCTCCCACAGTCTCACCAGGAAGGCAGCGCGAAAGACAAGCACGACAAGTCCATGGAAGAGGTGTCTCCAGAGAAGTTGGTGATGTAAGGGTGGAGGATTCAGTACCTAGCAGCTGGCTCCGCTAGGAAACAGGTTCGGGATTGACGCTGAACTAGGTGCCAACATGTCGCGCTCACGATCATGACCTGGGCGCGATTTCTGCTACCAGTATCCGCTGTTCTCATGAGTTTTCGAAGCTGGCTATGTGGAGATGCCTTTCTGGGGGCGTCCGAAGCCTTTGGTGACCTTGGTGGTAAGGAAGTGTCACTGCGCCATGGAAAGTTCATCTCCGAATCACGCGCCTCAGCTGACACTTCGATGGACCATAAAGAAACAGGTATAAGGGGAAGCCAAAAGCCACCACCCAGCACTCGTCCATCGTTTCCGAAGCTCTAGTAGAAATTTCAGGACTACTGGCGTGGGCCTTTGCAGCTGTCGCCACCGCCTACAGTTTGCTGCTGTTGTTACCACTGAGTCTTCATTTGCCAATGCTCCGCACTGAACGCCTGAAGTTCCTGAAGCCGCCGAAGTTTCCGAGAGGTGTGCAGGACTTCGTGTACATTCCTGCAAGAAGCACGATGGAGTCTTTCATGCGATTGGAAGCAACAGCAGCTATCGCGCTGCCGCATGTACAGCAGACCTTCTCAGCCTTTTTGACCTTGTCAGGCTGCTTCTGAAGCATAGGGACAGGCCATAAAGGCTTCAGGTAAAGATGGCGTTGGCATCCTGATCCTGGCTACTCTAAGCCGCAACCCCTGTACACACCACAAAGCTTCAGGACATAGCGGCCAAGTCCTCGGAGCTGTTTGATACGATTCTCAGGCACTGGAATTTGCAGAGGCGCTCGGGGCTCTGCGCAGGGTTCATGCGAGCAGTAGCCTCGCTCTTGCGCTTCTGACACTTCTGACAATACCTCAGCTCTGCTGACCATATGAAGTGAATCACACATCTCGTGGTCCCATGCTTGATAAACTGGGCTCAAGATTCAGGACGACCTGTCTCGCATGTTTGGTGTGCAAGCCCGCGAGTGCCTAGATCCCCAAGCATAAAGGCTCCGTTAAAAATGATCGAGGGGTCAGGTTTGAGCTTCAGGCTGTTGAACTTGCCGGCAGCCCTCTTAACACGCTTCTCACAAGAGGGGGCCCCTACTCAACTAAGTGTTTTGCTGCATGAGCCGACGAAATCTCCGAGAGGCCTTACCTGCTCATCAAGTTTCAATCCGGCGCCTCGCCTTTGCCAGCACCCATTCTTGGAGTTCGCGCGTCATTCTGTCTTCTTTCCATAAGTACTCCCGGCAGTGGAAGCCGCAACTTGTTTTGTTGATTCGCGGCAGTACATGGGGGCTGATTGTCTAGAGAAATAAATGGTTGAATCGGTTCCTCAGAGAAGTATGGAGGGAACAGGTTGTTAGGAAAGTCAACGCTCGGTATGCCAAAGCGTCGCGGTGCCATGGTGCTTCAAGTAGTTTGTTCTTGGAAACACGACCAAAATAGAGCTTTTCTTCTGCGGTTACATGGGTTTGGTGCAACTTGAGCTCATGTGCTGTCGATCTTTCCGTGCTCTGCGTACGCGGTTACTTGCGGAATGCCATTTGTCCCGACTTCTGTCCCGACTTATCTGACCAGCGGTTCCAGCAGGTTCTCGATTATCAACCAACATACTGTAAGTCCCGACTTCCACTTGTTGGTGTACAATACCAGGGGCCAATCCTTTCCCAGAACTGCTTCAAGGATACGTCCTTAAACACCTCCATCAGCTTTTCCCTGAAACCCTCGTTGGGCCAAAATTGCTGGTGTTTTAGACGGTCAGGGCATATGTATGCAGGGCATACGACCCTTCGCGGAGCGGAACCGTCGAAGCTTCGTCCCACCCAGTGATAGTGCAGATGCACCAACTGTTTGTTGGGCCTCTAGACTCTTGAGCTCTGATGCCTGGCATGGTTGCGTCGGACTGTTTGGGCTTTCGGGGCCGCCTTCAGGATGATTGCAATACTGGCCTGAAGAGTTTGATCTTTAAGGTCACTCTTTTGACTTGTTTTGGAGTAGTTACTGGATGTAGGGTTTATGCTCGTGTTGGTGGAGCACCAGGTTGCAAGCTTTAGTGCGGATCGGCTGAATGCGGGATTCTGTAGCTGGTGTTCCTGATGTCGGTGCTTTGTTGCCTTATTCTGCGGGATACACGATCAATCTTATGTGGCACTCACTATGGCCGTGGCCCGAAGCCAATGTACATCAGCAACCATATCATGTCTAACCGGGATTGCGAGCTGCCAAAATCCCACAAGAAGCAGCAGTGAGTAGGGATGGTACTGGTGCTACCATAAATGCGTGCTATCTCGGCGCCATAAACTCCGCTCAAATCTTGCTAATCGGCATCTGAGGTTTCGCGCATCCCAAGCACATGCTAGATTTGGAAGAGCTGCGGAAGATAGAGAAGCTCGACATCAGCTCCGTACCGCACTTAGTCGCTGAGAAATTCTCTTTGGTGCCGATGCACTCGTCGCTGCTGGCGACGCTGAAGGCTGTGAAGATGGTCTGGTTCGGCCGTATGTTTTTGCCGCAAAAACTGTCGGGGGATGGGTTCCTGGTTAGTTTTAGTTGTTCCTCCCGTGGGCCGCGTTCACTTACAAACGTTTCCGTGCACACGGAAGCCCGTCTAGCAACGAGCACGTGATGTTACCGTTGACGGGGCACGGGCAGGCTGTGGGCGCCGAGGGTTCGCGGGGTGACGCTGCCGTGGATGGGGCTGGAAAACGCCGTGGGACGGGGAAGGCGTGGGCGCACGCATTCGGCGGGGTGATGCTGCATGGACTGGGCCGGGGAATGGCTGTGAGCATGGAGCATTCGTGGATTGACGCTGACATGAAGAAGTCTGCCAGAACTGCAAGCAAGCATAGGCTTCTGGATCTCATGGTACAATCCTCAATTGTCTCTGGTGTATGCCCGATGGTGCTTATCATGCTGTTGCGTTTTACAGTCCATCTTACTTTCCTCGTATGTCAATGCGCTTATCGTTGTCATTTCGTGAACCGCTCGCTCGACCTGCTAGAATCCTAGAATCCATTAAGTCATAGAAAGCTTCAGACTCAAAGTCGTAAACCTAGACTGCCGGACTTCGCAGGAAATTTGGCGATACTACTTGCACTTCAAAAAGTTTGTCACAGAGAAGGAAAAGACTCAGGCGGAGCAGCACGAGAAGAAGACACAGCAGCTGCTTGTCCGGAGGGTAGGTCTGTTTTTGAACCGCTCTCAATTTGCTGTCGGGCTGAATGGGAAGTGACGTTCGCTAGTACCAGGATCTCATGTGAGCGGATACCGTGCACAGGGCCATAAGCGAGTCTGCGATGACCTACGTTGAACCCTTCCATCCAAGGAGCACGGCGGAAGGCGCCGGTGGCGCAAAGTTGTAGGGTTTGGGCCAGTCTGAGTCCTTGCTTGTGAGCTGGCTCTCGTTACTTTTCGGTGGCTTTTCTGAGGACTCCATAGTAGCCACATGCATTCCCCAGGTTGACCTGACCTACACTGCCAACCCTNTGGGCCAGTCTGAGTCCTTGCTTGTGAGCTGGCTCTCGTTACTTTTCGGTGGCTTTTCTGAGGACTCCATAGTAGCCACATGCATTCCCCAGGTTGACCTGACCTACACTGCCAACCCTAACCTTGGAATAGAGCGCGAAGTGACTGCTTGTCGGCAGCCGGGAAGCGGCCGTGGTTGATTTCGCAGATTCTAGACCTGAGCAAAAGGGCCAGAGTAGCGTGTCGACAGTATGGAGTTAAGGCTTACATCGGCGACATCCTCTTCGACTTGAGACTAATAGTCCAAATTCAGCAGCGCAGGGATCAGGAACTCCGGACAAACTTGATTTTCCAGCAGCCTGCCAGGTGGCGCCACTGAGCAGACAATGCAGGGGGAGGAGCAGGAAGAGGAAAAGACACAGCAGCTTGTCTGCATATTAAGTGCATGGTCTGAACTGCTCTTCGCTTTCGGGCATTTTCGGGCCGGGAGGGGCATTGCAAGGTAAGAAAGGCAGCTAGTACCAAGATCCCATTACCGTGCGCAGGGCCATAAGCGAATCTGCGATGACCTACGTTGAACCCTTCCATCCAAGGAGCACGGCGGAAGGCACCGGTGGNCAAGGTAAGAAAGGCAGCTAGTACCAAGATCCCATTACCGTGCGCAGGGCCATAAGCGAATCTGCGATGACCTACGTTGAACCCTTCCATCCAAGGAGCACGGCGGAAGGCACCGGTGGGCCAGTCTGAGTCCTTGCTTGTGAGCTGGCTCTCGTTACTTTTCGGTGGCTTTTCTGAGGACTCCATAGTAGCCACATGCATTCCCCAGGTTGACCTGACCTACACTGCCAACCCT
>BGNK01002142.1:58752-94420 GCA_003297005.1 Symbiodinium sp. clade A Y106 | reverse complement strand
CAAGGTAAGAAAGGCAGCTAGTACCAAGATCCCATTACCGTGCGCAGGGCCATAAGCGAATCTGCGATGACCTACGTTGAACCCTTCCATCCAAGGAGCACGGCGGAAGGCACCGGTGGCGCAAAGTTGTAGGGTTTGGGCCAGTCTGAGTCCTTGCTTGTGAGCTGGCTCTCGTTACTTTTCGGTGGCTTTTCTGACTCCTTACCAGTAGTAGCCACATGCATTCCCCAGGCTGGCCTGACCTACACTGCCAACCCCAACCTAGACAGAAACATCTCCGTCTGCGTCCGAGTCAATAAGATGCGACAAGACCAGAGTAGCGATGTCGACGGTATGGAGTTGACGGTATGGTTGTGAGAGTGCGCATATGCCGCTGCTCAAGCATGTGGATCGAGCCAGCCCTGGGGCTTGCGTCTGTCGGAGATTGATCGAACTGGTGGGGCTCCTGCTGGTGCTGCGCTTCGGGTGTGGGTTGTCTTTACTTGGGGGTTCCTCCGTCACCCCTCCTCAGCCGGCTCCGGCTCCTCGGCTCCTCGGCCCAACGAACCTCCGCCTCCGTGCCTACTTGCATGAGTGGCTTACATTGAGATGACATAGCCCAGATTCAGAGCCGGGATCGGGAATTCCGGACGAACTGGATGTTGCAGCAGCCTTCAGGAAGCGCAGCGGGGCCCAACAGTAAGAAAGCAGAGACGGAGAAGGAGAAGGAGTTGCTGCTTGTCCGATACGTAGCACGTCTCCGTCACTGTGTCGCGGGCGCGAGCATTTGCGCCGGGCCAAGCTCCAACCCTCGGCCTCAGTATTCCAACCAGTCCCAGCAAGCACACAAAATCGCAGCCACAGTCGAAGCCCAACAAGTACCTTCCAGAAAACACCAACCTATGAACAACAAATCTCAGGGCGTCGTCCGGTTTGTGTTCTTGAGTTTCTTTGATTGTGTAAACGCAACATGATACGATGATGCCTGCATGTCTATGAGGAGACTAAGAGATTACTCTTTGAGTCTGTGCGTGACCGAGCGGGGCAAGTGCATGAGAGTTGCCACATGCCGCAAAATTGCACGTATTCTACATAACAGGACCCGTCCAGACATATAGCAGGACCCGTAAATGGAGATCTTTGGGCAACAGAGAGCCAATTCGGCTCGTTTTCGGGAGGGTGGCAGTTCGGGGAGCATACGTCAAGACACCGTTGTCGTGTGATGCAGTCTCTAGTTAAATTCGTGAATATACAAACAATCCAGATAGCGCTTTCCCAAGTTGGTGGTTGTGGGGCACCAACGAAGCGGCTTTGCAAATATTGCCGCCGAATAATGTCACATCTTGTTGTCGGCGCATCGTGAGTACAATGTTGATGGGATGCGGGGGAAAGGTAGACAATCACTCTCAGGAAGATTCGCGAGAGCGCGCTTGAGCTGCTCAATGAGTTCTTGTACAAGTCGCTGAGACACCTGTCGGGAAGACGTTTGGGATTTGGAGTTTGGAGCTTGCTTTAAATTTTGGACAACCGTGGAGGTTTGTTGTCAGTTCCGCAGCTAATATAGCATTTCATCCATGGGGTTTCGTGGCGTGTATTGCTTTAGCTTGCAGATGCAGGGGTTCATATTAAGTGCAGTACTCGGGATGTGCGTGCGGCCGGGCTCCAAGAGCATTGAACGTTCAAGATATTTCTTATTCTGCTGGTTTTTGCATGGCCGACGTCGCCAGTAGCAGGTTACCCCCTTGCCCTCGCCCGTGGCCCTGATTGTGGCCTGGCTTGTGTCCCCGACCCTGCCGAAAACCATAATTTGACCATGCTCCCACAACACGGCTCAGGCTCATCAAAGTTTGCAGGCAACGGGCTGGATCTCCGGTGATTTTCTGACAACGGGGGTTGGGGAAAGATCCAGAAAACACCTGTTAGGACTGGGGCCCACCTCGAGATCAAGACACGGGCAACAAATCTTACTTCTCAGCACTGGGATCCGACTTCAAGCCCAAGACATCAGCAACAAATCGTACATCTCTGCACGGGATGTCCCATTTCCATGTGCAAGACGCCAAATCGTGCATCTGAGCAGCGGTGCGAATCCTGAATCAGGGGTGCATGAGGGATGCGCCTTGTCCCTTAGCATGTTGAAGTCAGATGAAGGATCAAATAACAGCTTGCTTGCACGGGATTGCTTCGCCACATCTCGCAAGTTTGCTCTGTATCCAAGCTATATCAACCTATGCTCTGAGACGGCTGCGTCAAGTAAGTCTCTGTTGAAGTATGTTGGAAGGTTTTGTGGTTTCTGGCCCAAGATTCACACAAACCCTGAACCCAACGCCCGCCTTCTCCACCCTAGACCCTAACCAGAAGAAAGCTTGCTCAAGAGTGTCATCTCCCCCAGGTAACCTCATCGCTTCTTGCTTGCACTTGGATGGCAGAGCTTCGAGAGGCCTTGCAACCCACTGCCAAAAAAAATGGTGCAGCTGTTTGGTTCATCAAGAAAGCCCTGAATCATCTCTGTTTACACGGAGGTTGGGCAACAAATCTAAGCCTGGCAATTATTGCTCATGAATTTACTGTTTGTGTTTCAGGGTTTGTGGTTTCTGGATCCTACAGCTAAGTCGTCTAGCTTTTCAAGGCAAAGGTGCGATTCTGTTCTGGGGTTCGCAGTGCCGATTTAATTCCACAGACCTTCAGGATTCGGGCTGCCAAAACGGATTGGAAGCAGGCCCGACGGAAAGGCACATTGTTCGGGGACTCGAGAATCAACAAGTATCGCCAAGGCTTTAAGTTGCAGAGATTAAACTTGTTTGTGCAAGCCTGGTGTATTGCTTTGCAGGGCTACCTACTGACTGCTCCGAAACATCCAAGACCTTCAGGCTCAAGTCTCGGGCCCATCCTGAAGATCGGAAACACGAGCTTGCGACCACACAGTGAGCAACTCATGAGATCCCCGTGAGTAAGTTCTACCGGGTCCCCAAATTCTGCGTCCCAAGTCCAAGCAAGACCCGCTGCGTAGGATTTGAGGTCTGCAGTCTACGGGTTCGGACCTTGAAGCACCAACGTTATAGTTACGTGACCCACACCTGCGAGAATCGAGCTGGCAAGGACGTCATCGTGCGTGCTTGCGTGCGAAATCGATGCTGGATTGTGGTGGAGGGCGGACCGAACGGCCACACATCTAAACTGGAGGGTTTCCTTCCGCTTTGGATGTTGTGGATCCATATCCAGGCTATGCATTTTTAGACCTGCAGCTATCGGATCTACCCTCCACGAAGCGCGCGATGGTTTGGCTCTCCCGAAGTAAGAAGGGTTCCGTCTTGGGGTTAAGAGTTCCGTGGTGCAAGCGCTGCAAAACCGTGGCGAGGGTCACAGGAGAGCCGCCGCCCCCGTTTGCTTCGGCTGTTCCAGGCGAAGACCTGGTCAAGTCTTGTTCTGTCTCGGCGCCCATGCTGTCTGAACTGCCGCGGTGTAGCGTGTGCAAAAGCACCATCGACATCACATCTGTTTTGTTTCGAACGGCTGTGCTTGAGTAAGCGAGTGAGTGAGCGAGTTGGCTAGATATTTTCAGGTCCCAGCCCGGAGGTTAAAGCGCAAAGCTGCAAGTCGGCTCTGCACAAGCACTGTGCATCATGGCAGACCCGATGCACCCTGAACCCGAAACAAGGCTCTTGAAACCGAACTGGGCAGGACACTAGGCAAGCCCGCCACCTGCGCCTTCCTAGCAAAGGAAATTGCCAGGAAGGCCGGCACAAGGGCAGCATGCCATCCCCGATACCTCTCCAGCTCAAGTGGTTCGACGCAGTCGGGACGCAACACGCTCATCACTCGGCTCGCGGCTGCCGGTAGTAAGGAGCCGCCTCCACCGAGGGCAAACAGTCTGCCATCCCCCCGACCGCAAACTCAGAGGCAGTATTCCCCTTGAGTGAATGGCACAATGCCTGCAACTAATGGCAGAGACCAGTGTCCTAGGGCCGCTTGAGTGCTTTGCCTGCCTTGGGAGTGAACGTTGTGCTTTGCCGATCCGCCTGACATGATGGCTTGCCCGAGAATCTATTACATCTATGGGACCACGTCGAGAACCAGACCGAGCCCATCAACAGCAGGTCGTGCACCAGGCCCGTGGAAGTCGAGAAGTTCGTGGCTGCAGGGTTTGCACTGCCGTCCAGCATGCACTGCTAACAAATCTCGGGTTCTGCCTGCCCGACCTGAGCCATCTGGGTCTCCCGATTATCAGAACATACCGGGATGGTTGCTCCGAGATTGTGTCATCAAGAATCTGTCACATGGGGACCTCGTTCACAGTTTGTGACGTGTTCAGCTATGTGGGCATTGCGGCCGGTGGCTTCAATGCGAATGTTTCTGTGCCCGGCTTCCCTTAGTTGCCCGCAAGAGATGATGCGGTTGGAACTTCGGGGCTCTGGACGGTACATAGACTTAAGGCACTGTGCAAAGCTGCACAAGCAGGGCTAAAGTTCAAAAGCATGTGGAATCCAACCAAACCGAGCTTGCTTAATGATCCGCGGTTCATGTGGCACAGTTGGGTTCATGGGATTCACTGGTCCTGAACTGGAATTCTGAGCTTGGTTGGCACTGGTTTCAATCTTGCGGCCAGTCGCAAGATCAAGTTCCCGTCAATGGATAGTGCGAAAGAACGGCCGACATGTGGATCGGCTTTTCGGATTAGCAACATGTAACATGACTGTCATGATATACTTGTAGCTTCGCTAGCCACGCCAGTCGCCTCTGACCCACAGAGGTGGTCTTCTGCTGCTGAAGCAGGCGGCAGAGCGCTGCAACGAGCGGCCCATAATCTTGGTGGTGGTGCCTCGAGCGCATCAGGAGATGGGACGGCGGGATCCTAAAGACTTTATCGGTTGCCGACATCAAAACCCGACATCTTCGGAAACGTGGGCAAGCCTTCATCAGCTCAATGTTACATGCCAGCTCGAATCCGAGATTCCCAGCCAGCGTCGCTTGAACGGTAAATCAGGCAAGGCTCCCCTGTATTGATGCTTTCGTAGACAGAGCCCCATTCGCAGGCTTCGTCGACGTTCGAGCCTTCCGCTTTTCCCAACAAGCGTCTTCACGGGTCAGCAAGAGTGCTGGGACCCTAAGAGGAACGTCGGCAGTGGGAACAATGGCAACCTTTCACTTCTTCTGTTTTTGCTGCCGGCCTCGGTGGAATTGAGCTGCCATACACAACCTAAGCCAGCTTAGCCCAGAAGCCATACAAACCATCTGCAGGTCTTCCTCAAACACTCGACCGTGTATCTCATGCAGTAGGTCAGACGAATGGTGCTGACCCACGACGTCCATAAACTTAAATTTAAAACTATTGCCAAGGACAGCCTCAAGAAGAAACGCTATCCGTGGCTTGGGTGCATGGGTGTTCGGACGCTTTGGGCTGGATATCCAGAGCTAGGGCCTTCAGGGGTTCTGGGCTGTGGGTGTGCACGTAAGGCCAGCGTGTCTTTTGGCGCTGCGCCGTTCGATGCCATTCGTGGGCCCCCGTCTGGGCTGAAATCCAGATGGGCTGGCAAGTAGAAGAGTAGATAGCAATCATGTCCCAGAAGCCAACGCAGCCTCCTGCGACAGTTACCACTGACGCGTCTGGCTCTCTTCGAAGGGACCTTATGGAGAGGGTCTGCATCTCCAAGGGTCCCCCTAATCCTAACTCTTGGACCTCAGGCTTGAATTTGGAGCCCACACTCGAATCCCTGCTTCAGCCCGTGATACCAGCAACCATCTCCATACCAAGGTATAAAGAAGTGCGGGACTTTATCCAGGCTGAGATCATGTAAGGGCCCAGGGTTGGTGTTGAGTCTGTTGTTTAGTTTCCAGGATCTGCAAAGTTGCACGAACAAACTTCTGCTTTGATGGTTCATGAGGTCGAAGAGCTTTGTTTCAGTGTTGTTTGTGCGACACGCTACGTTAGGCCTTCGAGCTATTCGGAGTTTCATGTCCGGTCTTCCGGCAGAGCTCTTGATGTTGCGCGTACTTGAGGACGTGCTTCTACAGTTGCCGCACGGGAGTCGTTGTATAAAACTCAGCTGAGAACACTGTCGATACCAGATTCAGAGTTCGCTTTTGTCATACAGGGAGGTTCCTGGACATTTGTGATGCCTCCCACGTGTTGAAAGTATCATCGGACCTAACACCTGAGATCCCAGTAACCTTTCAACTTGTCAACTTAGAGTTGGCCCTTGCTGACACATCTGGCCCCACCCGACCCCACCTAAGTCCCTACCAACCGTAAGTCTGGAGCTGGAACTTTATGTAACTTCAAGCCCAAGCGGCAGGCAAAGCAGCAGAGAAGACATTCACGATGCATCACTAGTCTTCTTTCTTCAGACTTATGTGCAGTGCCATGATGGACTCAGAGATTAGCGGCATCCTGTTCTTCTGACGTTTCCAGACCCGGGACACACGATTGCAGCGTATTGCACGAGTGCTCTCCTTCGGAGGCCCACAAAGATAAGCTGGAGGCGGCAGCGAAGGCCCCTTACACATCAAGGTGGTTGTTACGCCAGGCTCTGACTCATATCCAAGTCTGATTTCGGAAATGCCATGAAAGCTGATATCCCAACTTACCGCCAGGTGCCCGTGCCCACACTCACGGAGATGGCTCGGAGAGGCGCCAAGCCGGAGCAGGCGCAGAAGCCAGACGTGCATGTCGAATGGTGCCCGGGTGTGCGAGGCTATGGGTGCGGTTGGCAGCATGAGGTTTATTGGAAATTGAAGATATGGGCAGCAGCTCCCTGCTCGGATGGACCACCCATCTTGGGGCCCAGCTGGACCCGGCTACAGCTGACATTCTGCACACTTGTTGGGACACAGACCAATGTGGCACTAGATTTGAAAACTCCACCCGCTTTCGGAGCTTACAACACATTGGTTTGCAGAGCGGCCGAAGTGTGCACCCTGGCGCGGGTCACAGAGAAATATGAAGCTTGCCGCTGCAATGAGAGTAGCAGGACCAGTAGTAACCACCGGCGACATGATATAATGTTCGAGTACGAGATGTTGCTATGCAACTTGTGCTACACGCAAGCATGCGCACGTCAATCGGCGAGGCAAGGCCAACGGTCGGGATTCCTGATGCTTGCATTCTGAAAGCCCCCTAATTTGTCACATCTGCAGGTCACCGCGATTGCCAAAGCAATGGCAAAGCGGTGGCAGGAAGACCGAGACACAGTCAACAAAGGCGCCGCTATAGGATATTGGGTTTGAGGCGTTTGTGCAGCAACCCCATGTCTATGAGCAGTAGCCTCAAGATGGCAGCAAGGTACATGAGCATGCGTATCTGATAGCTATCCATGGGCATGGAGCACAGGGATCGGATGGTTCTCATTGAGAATGTCGGCATTCAGGGCCTTCTGAGATTCCATATCAGATTTTCTTCAGTGGTTAACTGATTTGCACAGGCTGTTTTGCAAGTACGGCCGGAAGGATGCAACGTTCTCTGGAGTTCTTTAGATGCTCAAGATCTCTCAAGTCTTATGCCGAGCTTGTAGACAAAAGGATCTTCTTTATGGCAAGACCTGAAGTATGCATGTGTCTGTAAACCGAATCCAGAGTGCTGGTTTAGTTATTCCAGCCGCACTTCCCACAATTAGTTGCCCTTGTGTAGTTTCGAGGCCGAGGCCCAATACCGTGTTCATCACACAATACGTTTGACATCCGTACTGCTATGGTTTGGTATAAGATGAACTCATCGAGTCGAGAACCAGCCCCAGCCGACACCTGGCCGAATAAGTTTTTCATACCGACAACCCCAAGCCTGCAGCTGGTCATCCGCGTCATACGCCAGGGCGCAAGACCAGCATCAGGTCCAAGAAGAGCCTTGTCAGGGAAGGTATCGCATCAGTGATTGCAGGTTCCCGGGTAACTAGACAGATCGATCATGGGACACCAATTATAAGCGGTTCCTAGACCTTTGGTGGTTTTCGAGATGCCTGTAGGCATTGCTCTGCGAGAGGGATACATCATGTACACATACATGATGCTGCGTGGCGAGTCGATTTCAACACTTTTGAGTGTTGGCGACCCTGGCTTCTGTAGCCTAAACACCACTCGCAGACATTATTTTGTTCAAAACTCTGGTCGCATCTACTGTTTCATACTCCTTGCAAAAGCGGGTGTCATTTTGCAGATAGTGGAGTATCGAAATTGTTGACTGGCAGTGAGCATGGAGCTCAGTACGCCACGAGTTTTGATGACTGGACCTGGAAGCTTAAAGTGTTCAGCATAAGGAAAGGTTTGTGAGCTGGGCTGCGGCTACCTACCCCTAGTGGTGGTGCTGTTACCGTTGGTTTTGGCTCCATTCCTTTCAGATTCATGTTTCCCACACCAGGAATCGCCAGAAGAATTGTTGTGTCACCTCAGATGTCATGCATTGGCCGGATTCCAGGTTTTGGATGCATTTCTGGTGATTCGGGCACTATACACAACACGGCTGGATGTTAAGCTTCTGCAGGGTTTGGGGTGGAGTTTACGTTTGGTTTCATTTGGCCCGGAAGAGAGCGCTAGGCCTCGTGGGACAACCTCTATGCTGGATCCGTCGCAGGTGATTGTGGACCATTTTGTCGTGGTTTTCATACAGAATTTGCATACCTAAGCTTTCAAAGTGAACCTTTGGGCTCGCAATCGTCAAGCAGAATGTGAAGCCGCAATGTCCGATTTTGGTGAAATCCCGATGCAGTCCATCCACAACCCCCAATATTGAACCCCACACCCTTAAACCCGAAACTCCAAAACAGACAACCTTGACTCTAGCCTGCACGGCCTTTGCTGCTGGAAGGAGCGAACATTCTAGCGGGCAGAATCCGCAGGTGCCGAAGCAAGGGTATAGAGTTTTCGGGTTGCATGGGATGTTGGGGCCGCCGAAGTTCGACGAGCGTGGACGTCTTGATTCCAGCCACACAACAGACACAAAAATCTTAAGAAATCAGTTACAAAGCGACAACGCAATCTGATGGAAACTTGCTTGAACTCTCAGACAGCAGCAATGTAGAAAAGCTGTCCATAGCAGCGGTCCTACGGAGTTGCTGTTAAGTCCGAAGCTTGCAACAATTTGTCGTTATGATCACGTAACTGTAGCTTGCTTTCAGCAGACATGGTGACATGGTTGGCACTGTTCCCGCATTGGGCTGTTCGATGCTCCGTTGTCCCAGAATGCGAGTTCCGTTTTGCCGGTGCTGTGTGACGGTGTCACTGTGTCTGGATACTTCGGCACAGTGTCCAGGTGTTTCGTTGATCTTTCTTGCCGTGCTTCACGGCCCTTCGCCAAGCTTGCTTGTATCAGATATCACGGCATTCGTCAGTCTTTGGGTTGTGGTTCGCCTAACTGCTGCATCACTCAACGAACCCTTGCAACTGAACCTTTCAAACATGCCTGTCAGCAGTAGTTATGTGTTCCAGTCGCCGGAGTGGCATAGATTCTGCATACTCCTGATTGCTGCAGGCTGTCGCTTCTTGTTTACCTGTCTTGTTGTAGGGTGATGCAGATTCAGTACAGCCGCATGGATTCACGGCCTCAACCTCGAAACTTGTGGGACACCTCCTTAGATGTGCAACGTTTGGGTCAGCGAACGCGAATTCGACCAGGGCAAAGAGAATCAGAATAGGAGCAGCAGCCGTTGAACATGCCGCGTGTAGAAGACGGTGGAGACGCCCTGATGTACGCTGCTGTTGACATCAAACAACTGACTAGAACAAACCACACAGGCTGCGCTCTAGATGGATATTGCTGCGTTCGCTAGACAATTATGCTTGGCCTTGGATTGCTCGTGTGTACTGTATGTTACGACAATGTTGTAAGTTCGGTTCGCCATGTGTTTACAGGTTCCCTCCGTGAAACCATGCATGGCTGACCAAACATACAGGGTGAAGGCATGCCAACACGCATCGTGCTTTGTCGGATAGCGTTACCATGCAGTCCATCCGAAGCCGGTACGCTCCTTCCAGTTTCCTTTTGCTGTCACCCTGTTTTGTTTGTGCTGGTCGCAAGGATGACAAGTGGAAGCTTGAAGATCAAGAGAAGGTCGAGGATCAGTTTGTAGCTGGGGATCATCTGAGGGTTTAGGGCTTAGGGTTTAGTTTCTGGCTCATTTTGTGGCAGAGAGTTTCGCTTTGGGTTCCTATCGGTAGCGTATTCATCTGATTGTGGCGAGTTCAAGATGGCCTGAGCAGGGACTCCGCTCGCATCTGTGTACACCAGTTGCTCTTTGGATGTCCGGGCTCATCGCAGGTCTCGGAAGCTCCCAAGAAGGTTTGATAAGCCATGCTCACCGGCTCGGGATGATCGGATTTTACCAGCCTGAGCCCACCCAAAGCTTCAACTGCAAACCCTGTAAACTCAAAAAGGCCCTACACGTCCCTAGACGCTCAGGGCACCGCCCCCCGACACAGGAGATCAAAGTGCAGAGCGCCATCATGACCTCCCTCGTCTTGGAAAGTGCACGGCCGATCAACCAGCCCATTGTGGAACCTTTGCAGTTGTGCCTCGGCCCGAAAAGCTTAGCAGCAGAGCAAGTAGCCGTCCACATTGCCGGAATAGCGCAAGGCCCCGCAGACGCTAGGAAGAACTGCAAGAAAGATGCTGAGTACTTGATAGGTGCCTGAACAGTGAGCTGTACTTCTTCTCATGTTTATACCTTCAGTCCATATCTACATAGATAGCCAGCTGTGCCCATGTTTCTATACCTGCTCCTATTCCTACAACCATAAGTTAGTATAGCATTTCTCCTGTATACCATATCCTACATCCGATATCTAGGTCTCTACATGTACCTGTATGGATCTAAAAATACATACAACATCCGTACATACATATATACCAGATGTATGAAGGGGTAGCAAGCTAAGTTGTGACTTTAATTCAAAATGTAACAATTTGCCTCTTAGACGTAACTTTTCCTGCTTACCCCACCTACCCCACCACCCCACCTACCCCACCTACCTCGCCTGCCCCACCTACCCCGCCTACCCCGCCAACCCCCACTACCCACAAGACGAAAACCCTAAGGCCCAAAGGAGGGAATCCAGCACAGAGCTGTTACCGAAGACGAAAGTGAATCCCGCAGGAACGTTTGGAAAAGACGAAAACCCTGACGACGAGTGAATCCCGCAGCAACTTATTTCCAAGACGAAAACCCCAAAGAGTGAATCCAGCGAGAACCCTTTATCCTGCCTTTATCCTAGACGAAATCCTCAGGAGTGAATCCAGCAGGAAACTTTACCGAAGACGAAACCCGTAAGGAGTGAATCCAGCAGGAACCTTACCCGAAGACGAAAACCCTAAGGAGTGAATCCAGCGAGAACGTACCGCCGACACGGAAACCCTAAGGAGTGAATCCAGCGAGAACCCATTGCCCAAGACGGAATTCCTAAATGAACCTTGTGTGACGGTTTCAGTTTGGTGCTAAGTACAGCACAAAATTGTGGTTTGGTGCTAAATACACCAGAAAAAGTTAGTGACTTGGTGCTAAAGACACCAACAAAGCTATAACTAAGATGCCTGTTTTGCAACCCTCTGCAGAGATTTGCTGGTTTTGGAGCCGAAAAAACAACTCAGTCATTTTGCTGAAAATGCTGGAAAGTTACATCCGAGACAAAAAAGTCACAACTATGTGTTAAACCGTATGAAGGTATAAAACTTTACCACGTTACCCATACGTCTGTGTCTATTCGTGTAGATCCGGATATCCTTATACCGCGGCATACATATATATATATATATATAGATACATAGATAGATAGATTTAGATATAGAAGATATATATATACACATCAATTTATTTGTTTGTTGTTTGTATTCATACTTATGTTTACATATGTGTATATATATATATACATTTATGTATTTCTATATTCATATATTTATAGATACACTCAAGTCTCTCCATCTCTGTACCTCTCTATCCCTCCATCTATCACTACATCTGAATCTCTCTGTCTCTCTGGTTACTAGTTGTCTGCAAACCTTTGGATCAACATGCCTAGGTACCTCATCTTGCTTAGTTGTGTACATATACATACATACACACACATGCCCACATTCATAGATGTGTGCAAATGTTCATATACATAGACATATACATGTAAACGTATATGTATATATGTAAAAATACAAATCCGTATACATTTTTGTATACATACACATGTGTATATATATAGAGTATGTTTGCTTATATAAATTATATACACAGATGTGTGCACATATATCTGTGTATGGATATGTGTATCTTGCTGTCCCTTTAAATATATGTGGCTTTAAACAGACACTAGGAGACATATCTAAGCCTTTGTATATGTATGTGTACCTATGTCTATGTATCTATGTAACAACATAATCTATGTCTTTCTTATGTATGTAGGTACAAACATGCATGCATACATGCATACATACGTTTATGTGCATGTACATATTAAATACATGTGTGTATACATACATACGGTCGTTAAGATATATCATTGTGTCTGCAAGTTTTGGTATCTTGAAGTCTTTATGGCTTTGTGTATCTTTCTATCTATCTATATTGATTTATCGATTTAGCTGTGTAGGTACACCTCTATATCTTTATATCCCTGCCTGAAGGTGGAACTGAAAGTTAGATTGCAGTGCAAGACCGTGTCAAGGTGGAGATTTTCCACGTGGCCCAGCTTCAATCGCCCCGTTCTCAAGTAAATTGATTTACAGCTACAACGTACGACCACAAGCACCTAGAATGTCTTACAGTACTGGAGCATCGCCTCGAAGCATCGAATCACGACCCCACGCCGCGACCTGACGAAACCGGAAAGCTCTGCGTAGTGTACATGCAGTTTTGCTCGAACCTGTCCGCGAATACATCTCAGGTCCAAATACTTTAAGTTTTGGAAGCTGTGCCTTGCTGCAAATCGGCATGCTGTTTTTTGTTGCAGGATTTGTTTGCAGTGGTTCGACCCTTGCCGTGGCTTTGAAATGGGATTCCGACACGAATGTGAGACTCCCGCAAAACCACATGCTCCCAGCAAGCTGCCAAAGCATTCCTCGCAACGGCCAGCTTGGGCTCCCTTTCAAGCTTTCGCACCTAGCAGGTTCCAAACTCCGAAGGAGTGCAGCCCCAGTACAATGAACAGTAGCCTGAATCTGCTGCTCCAGTTCAGAGTCGGTCCATCCCAGGGATGTGGAAGAGGAAGGATGGGCGTGCAAGTCGCACAAGGACCAGGAGGCTGACAAGGTTCGATGGAACAAGTGGCACTTCCGAGGAGGATCCGCCTGCCGGCAACTTCGTAGCCACGGATGGGAATTCAGCTACAGCCATGCGCAAAGCGGGCATTGAATGAGCCGTTTGATCTTCTCTAGGCGTGTCTGAGTGTCTATCCTGACCGAAATCAAGCTAGATGAGAGATGGTCGTGTTGTGAGTGCGTCTTACACGTGAGCGTCGGCGAGACGGTGGAACGCAGAAAACAGACAACAGACCTTGAGACAAAGCAACTCGAAACCAGTGGCAGAACTTGTTGACGCATTGGATATGACGTCTTCTGTTTTCGATAGGTTTCTTCCTTGCAGGGTGGGCCCATCATCTCGATTGCTTATGGCTGTCCTTGTGATCTGCTAGCATGACCTGCCTGCGTGGAGGAACTCATTACATCTTCACCGAAGAGAGCTACAAGGATCTGGTCCTGGATTGCCCGGAACTTACATGTGTTGGCATAAAGCAAGGAAACATAGGAGAGACGTGCACCTGAGCAGCTGGAAGGCACATCCGTGCCAGAGGGCTGTAGAGACTCCCTCCAGCTGTCTAGCGTGTGAACACGAAGCGCCTGAATTTGGCCAGCTGATCGACCAGCCGACTATGATGCCAAGCGTTTGGGTTAAGACTTGTCGCGTGTTTATCCCATTTGCATTAGTTTTCTTTCATTGAGTAGCCTTGCAGGTTTGAAGCATGTGGTGCAGTTCTTTTACTTCCTGTGTGTCGATTTCAATTCGGCCTGTTTCACGAAGCCGTTGTTTCACGAGCATGCATCACGGAGCTGCGACGTCCTTTCGGTACGAGAGCTTTCTGCTTTCCATCACAAGGGCATCCGATCCAAGCAAGACTGAAACCTTGTGGATGCCAATGCTCAAGCCAATCTGAAGCACGGACTAAAGCTCAAAGAAGATTCTCTCTCTTCGTTCGGATGTTCCCGGCAGCAAATGCAAAGAATCCCGCACTAAATCCTATACCCAGGGCTTCCCTGAACCCTGTGGTCTAAACCGTACCAGAACTCCCTTCTACGCCCGAGGCCTGGCGCCCAGTGGCTGCATCTTCCTGGGGGGTGGCGACAGCAGCAAGAAGGACCGGGCAGGTCATCTAAGTCACGAAGGTTTAGTTGTGCTGACATACCCCCCCCCCTTGTCACCGGCAACGCGACGACTGCCACTACTGCTTACTGCTGCTGCTGCGCTGCTCCTCCGCCTCCTCCTAATCATCTGCGACTACGACTACTGATCTACTAATACTACCACAACTACCAGTACTAGTACTAGTGCTAGTGCTAGTGCTACTACTACTACTACTACTACCACCACCACCACGACTACTACGACTACGACTACGACTACTACTACTACTGCTGCTACTACTACTACTACTACTACTTACTACTACTAAGTACTACTACGACTACTACCACTACCACCACCACCACCACCACGACTAGTACTGCTACTACTACTACTACTGCTACTGCTACTACCACAACTACAACTACAACCACCACCACCACTACTACTGCTACACTGGTACTACTGCTTCTACTCTACCAAAATCTACTCCACTCCGCTAGTATGACTACTAATTGCTATTGCCACTACTGCCGCTGCTCATCACTGGACCTCTTCCGGAGGTTGCACCGTTTGACCGGCCTTGGTCTAGCCTTCGTAGGAAACTGCTGCGTGAACAGTTCGTGGTCTTTCGACATTGCGACATAGCAGATTGCACTGGGGATCGCAGACGAGAGCTTTCCAGCAGCTCAAGCAACTTAACAAAATAATCTCTTGAGGCAAGACGAAAGTCGCCATGTTATGTTGTCAACCCAACATGAAATCCAAGCTCTCTACAGGCTGTTTACATGTTTGCGCATTGTCAGGAACTCTTGAACATGCTTGTCGGTGGTCAGCCAGCCGCTGCCCTGGGTCAATTGATGCAGGGTGTTCGTAAAACGCACTTTGGAGAGTTATCTGCCGATTCAGTCCCCACACATCGCAACATCGGGCTTCTATATAGATCTGAAGAACATGTGGTCACGCGCCTCGCGGCGAATCTGTCCCGAACTCTTCCTTCATCTGATTGATTCTTTCCTGCTCCTAATGCCTTACATGGCCCAAGAGCCGGATCGTGTGTCATGCACAGTTGCAACATTGTAACTTCGGGTCCATTCGTTTCTGCGAAATCTCCGGGTGAACATGTCGAGAGAGACACAAGTGCAGGGTTGTCGGAGCTTGGGACCTCAGATGACTCCGGAGCTTGGCCGCTTGGCCATGCTGCGGCAAGCTGAAACCTTGTGGCTTGCAACATGCCAGGGCACGTAGACTGCCAGAGGTAATTGGGACCCGTCTCAAGGAAAGCCTGCACCCCTCAGACACTCGGGGATGTTCCGGGCGTCGGGTTTGTAGATCACAGTTTTGAAGTGCAAACCAGGCCGAGGGACCCTGACGATGCAGAAGATAATTATGTTTGCGTCTCGGGTAGGTCTGATTTGAGGGCGCTTGCCACAACACTCCTTGGTGTACAGCTCCGAACACTGCTTGCATCCACCTCCATACATGTATATATGCATAAGAGACATATACGTATGACTATACATGTAGTTGCCTAAATATACATATGTATATATATATAGAAAAGTCATATACATACACACATATATGAACATATATACGTTTTCAGATGTGTCATGTATCATATATGTATAGACATATACGCAGATATGTAAAGAAGCATGCATACATGCACACGCATGCACACACATACGCGCACATACATACATGCATGCATACATACATACATAGGCTCATACGCAGGCACACACATGCATGCATGCATAGCATTAATTATGTTCATTCTTGCACGCATACATACATACATGGGCACATTCAGTGTTTCTTGCTTTCTTACGTGCATGCACACAGACAGACAGACAAATAGACAGCTAGATCGACAGGTAGATAGACAGGTATATGAACAGGTAGACAGATAGATTGATAGCAAGAAAGGCTGATCGATACGTTGCTTGCTTGAATTCACGGCAAGGCTATTTGGCATCCCAGCTTGCTAGAACCCGTGGAAAACTCCTACATTGTGAAGCCAGGTTGTGTGCGTCAATCACACCGGGCGACTGACTCAAGACTTTGCCGCTGGGCTTGAATGAGCGAAGTGGCTCCAGATTGTGTCGCATGCGAGGGTCAGCTTGTGGTGCTTTCCCGACGTCCACTCGGAAGTACAACTACGGGAGAACCTCCAAGGTCAAAAGTCCAAAAGGATTGCTGGAGGGTACCTCTCCTTGAAAGTCAATCCAGTCCCGGACCAAATATGTCAGGCAGAGCAGACGATCAAGTGTGAGAGTCTAAACTATAGTTCGGATAGCTGAACAATCTGCAAAGCGCAAAAACAGGCGCGAGTGCGATGATATCGGCCCCAATGGTAGGATCCTATTTTTCATATGTGGTGTGAATTGGTTTTTGTGGCTGCCTGCAGGTGGTTTAGGTTTGTGTCCTGCATTCTGCACGCATGCCGCAATACGCGGATTTCCTAGGGCCAACCCTTGGTGAACTGTTCGACTACCAGTCACCTTCAGTCACAAGACTCCTCAGTCCGTGTGTGTACGGCCTTATGCCTTAAAGCATAGACGCCCGTGCATCTCAGGTGAGATGCTGCTTGGCAGGAAATGAGCAAGCCCCAAATTCCTGAGCTCCACCTCGGAGACCCGGTGGTCCCGGAATTTCTGAATAGCATGTCCTGCCATTGCCGGGGTCATGCGACATACCCGGCCCTACGGTAGCCCCCGAACCTGACATCCTAATGACGGCTTCGCTCTTGTGGTGAGGATGCGTGCGACTTTCTGTCAGAGGGTTCGATGTGCCTGGAGCCATTACCAGCAGGGAGCCTTCTTGGCTTGACGACGCTAACCAGCCAAGTTTGATGGAACAGTTGCACAGACCCTGACCATGAAGCACATGGATACATTCGTGCAGATAGCCGCATGACCATTAAAATGCAAAGACCACTCCCACCTCAAAACACTTATACATATGTGGGTGCATGTGTGAGTTAGTTGCCGTTGTTGCCGGAGCGAGGTCATGAATTCCTGTGTCAGCAGCTCTTTCGAGTGATGCCTGGGCAGCAGACAAAGGGTTTCAGGCACAAGGTGCGAGGGGCATTGAGCACCGCTACGTGGAGCTCTGTCCTGGTAAAGCGGGATGCATAACGAGGTGCTCGCAAGCGGGGCACAGGGGACGGGGCCCAAAGTTTCTGAGCCCCTTCTGGCAACTGTCCAAGGGAAACATCTGAGCAGGCTGCTTGGCTGCGATTTGGGTTTTGTGAAGAGGACGATTGAGGCACAAGGGAGGGTGCGCTTGAATTAGGGTTGTGTACTTGCTTGTGGGCGCGAGGTACATAGTGAAAATGGCCTGTCACATCAGTGGCCACACAACTTGTTCAGATTGCCAAGATGGACAGGAAAGAAGCAGAGGCTGCTCTGTTTCAGCCCACGAAGATTTGGGCTATCTCGGATCTCCTAGCTTTACGAACTTCCAATGTCAGATTCTCTTCATCCTCGAAATCCCGACATGTTAAGTTGCATACTCCGTAGATGAGGCCTTTCCAGCTTCCCTTGTTTCGTAAACCAGAGGCTGGAGCCCAGTCAGGCCAGCAGCAAAGGCGGATGGGATCAAGAAACTCAGGCAGCGTAAAGTAAGAATTCAGCAGCCGGATATGCGTGCGATAGAGGAAGCAGGGATTGTGGGCGGGTGGTGTCTGGGAGACGTGGGTGGCGGCATTCTACTATTCGGCTGAGTGAAGGCTGTACATCCAATCCTCCGAGCGCTCTCCGCCCAACCGACAAAAATGTTGTTTCCAATTGCCTGGAAACCGTAACCTCTTGTAGTTGAGCAGAAGGGTGAGAGAAGCAAGTTTCAGCCCAGAGGGGTGCCTCACCCGGGGCCCCTCATCCCCACCCTTCCACACTTCAACGGTGTGAAGCAACTTCCACGCATCAAGAGCAAGTCCATGTCCATCTTTCTATGGACGACACAGATGTTAGAGTGATTGCAAACTCGTGTGAGCTCACCTTCATTGCTCTTGTGCAGCGTGGTGGTCTGACCACTGGTACCATTTTCCCAGTGAGCCTTCGAAGCTTTAACACATGTCATGCGGGCTCCACCTGTTTTTTTTTTTGTGGGTTTCCTTCTTTTGGCTTGTTCTTTGCAATGTTTCGGGTGCCATTTAACAGGTTTCTCCCTACCTGTATGCGTTTGGAGTGAGCTATGTTGCAAATATAAGCTGCATGCAAGGGGCTGTTTTCATGTAACCAAAACCCGAGCACTTCTCAGCACACTGAAGTGTCCCCAAAAGGGGCATGAAAGATGGAACGAATAAGAGCTTGTCACGTTGGATCGCAACCAGGCATGGTTTCCAAAGCATGCACATTCCACATCCTTTTTCACTTGAGTCATGCCGCAGGGGTACAAAACAGCGATCGATACAGAGATCCGAGAGAAGCTCGTACCTTGGCTGAGCTTCTTTTCGATAAACGTTAAGGGTTCAGGGAGTTGTGCAGTGGTTACGGGAGCATTTGTGTCGAGCCATTCTGCGCGTTTGGGCACGGCGTGGCCCCCTGCAGATGGGTACGGCAGTCCTCGCTTGGAATTTTCGTGAGTAGAGGCGTAGACTGTTTGCGCAGCTATGTTCCAAAGCCTCAGCAAGATCCCGGCAGCTGGTTGGTGGCTTTCCTTCCTGTTTGGCTTCTTGGGCTGACAGAGGAGAGGAAATTAGCCGAAACCACGACTGGTGCAATTGCTGCTTCGGGGTGCTGCAAAGAAAGGAAAGCTACAAGTAGAAAAGGCCAGCACGTTCACTGCTAGGCGAACGGTAGAAGGTTCGAAAGAACGCCATGAAGTGCTGTTGCGATTAACAGCAACCTGCGAACCACCAAAGTCGTCTGCTGCAGGCTGCGAACTCTCGTTGGCATGCATCAGCAACCCACCCGAAAGCTGGTTCTGGGATACAAAGTAGTCATGAGTACGGTGTATTTACCGCAGCACAGTTGGCTAGAGAGACTTTCATGAGTAGATTGTACTTACCCCAGTCCCTCCCCAGCAGAAGTACTTTCCAACTAGACAGGGTGAATAGAGCTGGAGGGTGCCGTGACACTGAAGCGCAGGGCTCCGACCCACGAAGCCCCGACCTGCGAACTGTGAACCACCACAGCCTGCAGGTTGGACGAGCTGGAGTCACAGGAGTCACCAGGGTGCCAGGGGCATGAGCAAGTGGGAAACATCAGGCTGTATGTAGTGCGAGCTAGACGTGCTTTGCTGCGCTGAACGAGTCCAGATCCGTCGATTAGATGTCAAGAGTTATGTCTCATGTAGACAAGCTGTTGGCCGTCACGGCCGTGGCTACAGGGTCCAGATGAATTCCTCAGATTGCCCCATGGCGGCCGAGCCCAGATCAGAATTTGGCCTTCCAAGGCTGACAGTGCCGTTTCGGGATCAACACAGATCTACCCCAAATAGGTACGTCCAAGCGGGGCGGCATGATGCAGTGACTTCCAGATCCAAACCGCTCCTCCGAGGAGCGTCCCAACTTCTTGCGCGAAAAGACACAACGTCGGACACTGCTTCCTGCCAGCAGATGAGAGGTCGGTTCTGGGCAGTGACTGATCGTGCGCCTTGAGAAGCATTTGTTTGCCACAAAGAGTCGCAAGTTCGGATTTGCATACGACAATGCCTGCTGTGTTCAGAGTCCAGAGAACACGAAAGGCAAGAGAAGCCATGAGATGTGCAAGGCCGAGCCCATGGCAGTCTTGGGAGATTGGGCAACAGAAGATTGCGGGTGTTGCAGCATGCGCCAAATCACTTTACCCGGAGCTGTACTGGGCAATCCGGGCTGTCGCAAAATCCTGGGCCGTTCCGGTTTTGTCACTCCGTAGAATCCACTGCCCAGCCAGGAAGTCGCGTCAAAGCATCTGAAAACTCTGCGAAACCCCTGATACTGTTACAGCAACGAACGCTCGAGTGCTGCTTGGCAAGATGAAGACGTACACTGTCCAGGTTCTCTTCGCTGATCTTCGACGGACATCATGGCCGCGTGGTTTGATTTTGTTTGGGGATTGAGATTCTGGGCTTAGGCTTCATGCTTCAATGTAGACCCCGATGCCCGGGGTCCCCGGGCCCATGCTCACAGTTCTGAACGTTTAGCGGGACGGCCGCGGAAGGCCCAACTCCAGAGCTTATTGATGCCCGAACCACACGCAGGAGAAAAGCCCAAAGCTGGAAATGTAAGTTCGTGACGGCTTAGTCCCCACTTGCAATTAGAATCACTTCGGGAACTGCTTCTAGGAATTCACATAGTTGTGTGTAGTGAGGTCGAATTAATGGTCGAGGGACGGATTCATGCTGAAGTCAAACTTTAAGGCAGCCTACCTAATGTGAATGACACCCCCTGCTTGTTTGAACTTAACTTGCAGTCCTGACCCGTCAAGAACTCACTTGGGGGCTGCTTGAAGTGGTGGATATTCATCATCAGAGGGATTACATCGGAAGACCTTGCTCATGATACGCAATTCAGGCATCACACAGTCCTTCCGTGCAACGAGGCCACACTAAACCCGAAACCCTGGTTGAGGCTCAGCCCGTATGTGTTCTGACTCTGCGAGCAAGAAAGGAGCCCGCAAAAGAAAATCAATTTGTTGCGTGAGGAGGAGAGGTCTAAATGCAAGCTTGGCCAAGCAGTGCTTTAGAAGGCGCTGACCACCGGACAGACCTCGTGGAGCACATGATGCATCAGTTGAGCGAGGCACTGATGAGTAGATGTTCAGCGAGAGCTGCTTGACTGATTGCTCAAGCGAAAGTGAGAGTTTGAGTTAAAGCCGTAACGACAGACGGCTAAAGAGTCGGTTTTCGAGATTCCGAGTCACTTCAGGCAAGCTTCTTTCCAGAGCGTCTTCCAGTATTAACGGTTCGGAGAGAAAGTGATTTTCGAGTCCGGTCCATGGTGGTACACCGGGCAGCTGCTGCGTGTGTCACATGGCCGTCTGCTTGTTATTCTATGTTCTCGTTTGCCTGTAGTCCTGAACATCAATGTGGCCGGCCTGCACAGTCCGCGACATCAATGAAACAGAGTTGATTGACAAATTGTGGAGCTGATTTGTAGCCGGATTCAGTAGTTCATCAGCCCAGGAAGTTGGCATTGACTGGTTGAATATGTACTCAAGCAGTTCCTTTACTGATTTTTTGAACTCTTGATGACTACTTAATTTCTGATGGCCTTTTGCCAAGCAGTATACGAACGGGGCTTTGGACGTCGCAGGTCACCAGTTTCTCTCAGCCTGAGATGTGCGAGCTCCTCATAACTTATCTGCGAAGGGGCCAGCAGATCCCGAAGCTTTGCCACTGTGCTCAACTTTGCTGGTCTGAGCGAGGGGTTGGGACACTAACTGAGACATCTGCTATAGCTGCGATGGGTTTCGATTCCTGGCCGTACCCGAGTACGAGTTGTGTATGAGCCTGGCATGGGGGGGGGGGGCACGCGCACTCTTCAGAGTAAGTGGCACTTGGGAAAAGCTTGATCTGAATCAGGCAGCTTGACGCTATGAAGGGCAGGCTTCAGGTTTGCGTGTCTCTGGAAGCTTCCATCTTCAGAGCTCAGGACCATCTACACACCACGTGCTCCAGGTGCATACGCCCGAACACTCGCTGCCCAAAGCTCCAAGTCACATAAACCAAGTCGAAACGGTGCACCCTTGCGGCTTCAATGCCAATAGACTATATGCAGTATGAGACATCCCGAAACATGATGCCGCTCACAAGCCTACAAGGCATTGTCATGGACCCACTCAACCCTCGCGAGTGCTCTGGCGGCCACACAGAGGACAAGCTGCTCCTTGCCCTGGTCTTGACTTTCCGATTAAGTTGTTTAGAACTTCGGTTGACGCCTTCTTGCCTCCTGATCGCTGCTGGCAGCACCTGCATAGCAACGGGATTTGAGTGTTGCAGTTCTGGCGATTACGCAAATTATTCCTCATGTTGGGGTTGAGGTTTGCGGGGACTCACGGGGCTGACGTTGATTCGGTTGTCGATGCACAACAAAGCAACAAGACACCGACATCTTCAGCCCACGCATTGAGGTCGATGTGCCTCAGCAACTTCGTGATCTTGGCCAGCACCACGCCCAGATTTCTGATAAACCGTCTTGACAAAACCTGAACAACTGGTTTCTGATGCAGGTGGCCGCAATGTTGCTGAAGCCTCCTATGTGACATGCTTCTTCGTTGCCCCTCTTCGGGATGGTCGCAGGGAGGGGGTATCCGGCAGCAGTAGAAGCAGTAGTAGCAGAAGTAGAAGTAGTTGCAGAAGTAGAAGTAGCAGTAGCAGTAGCAGCTGCTGCTGATGCTGTTGCTGTTGCTGGTGTTGTTGTTGCTATTCCTGTTCCTGATCGTCAACTGTCATACTTGTACGCCCAACGCTACTTTTGCTCAGCAGATCACCGTGATGATGGGGTTTTTGATGACAACACTTACGATGGAAATCGTACTCACGTTCGTGATTGATCCTGATGCCTGCTGCTTCTTCTTGCTCGTTCGTCCTTGTCCTTGACTACAAATCTGCAGAACCACGACGGTCAAGAAACGAAGTCACGGACACAACAGAAGTTAAGCATGGAGAGTCTCGCAAATGCCGTGGTGTTCGCTCTTTTTCGCAGCTTGTTCTCGGCACGAGTAAACCAACAGGGGCACCCATCGAGTTTTTTAGGTGCAGGCATGCAGCATGCCCCCCCCCCCACCACAGAAAGCACCAGAAAAGGGTTGAACAATATTAATTAATCATCATGCTGTCGGGACATGCACCGTCAAAAAAACACTGGCGAGACACATGACGAGATTGTGTTAAACACTAAGGGTGTGGTTCCCGACGTGTGCTATAGGCGTGCGCCGGGTACCACAAACGACCCCAACACTCCGCGACGCTAAACAGAATTCCTGGGACGCGACCCAGGCAACGACACCTCCGATTTCGCAGACGTCGAGGCTGTGAAGGCAGCCAGTGTGCTCGAGTCGCAGCAGCTCGGGTCGCATCCGACAAAAAGGTGCATTGAGGGCCGACACTTCCTATGTCTACGTCGCATGTTGTTGACGATGTCCCTACGCAAGCCCTGCAATAGGAGAGCGATCATAGGCGCCGAAAGACCGATAGCGTCTCAGCGAACATTCGGGTTGATGCTTTATGTCAATGTGCATTCAATCAAGTTCTCACAGGATTCCTTTATGATTGTTGTCACGCCCACGCCTCTGGTATGTAAAGCAGCAAAGAGTTGTCATACAGGATATCTACCATAAGCAGCATTTGCATTCCGACATACATTCAAGCGACCAACTCAGCCAAGTCTCACAGCTGCAAGCTGCCAGGATGAAAGTTGCCGAACTCATAGGTTCGACTAAAGAATGTAGAGTCGTAGAGACTCTAATCTTCCATACGTCGTGTGGCCCGACCAGAGGAAGGAAACCCTGCAACGCCCCCGCAAGTATCATCACTCACGGCCGACGACTGCGCGCATCCTTCATGGTATAGTTGGCATCGTGCGGTGCTTTTCTTGGGCCCGAGGCTGCTCGAGGTTGCCAAAGTGGACGCTTGGTGCTCGCAATTAGTTACTGGTCAAGGCGAGAATGAGGCAGAAACATTAGCAGAGGTGAAGTAACAGCGGCGACCGCCACAGCTGCAGATAAACCAGAAGAACCTGTCGCCGTTGTCGCCATAGTCGCAGTAGCAGCAGAATCACGGTGCTGATATGCATCCTACCGTACCCACTTGGAGGTTCATGGGTAGTTATAAGTGGGGTTAGAAGTAAGGTAACTATACTTATAACCCCGATTGGGGGACTTATAACCCCACTTATAACTACCCATGAACCTCCAAGCAGTGACAGGAATTATACCGGAACTGCCATGGTTCAAGACGTGAGAACTCGTGTCAGCAGACGCGAGAGTAGCCTGAAGGTGAACGAAAGAGCCGGACTGAATTCAGCTTGTCTAGCGGCTTCTGTTCAAACCACCGTTGAGAATAGAGTTACGAGTTCTCGTGCCGGAAGCTGTTGAAGACTGGAGCTGAGCTCAAGCCGTGATGCCCTTGATTACGAAGACTGAAGCCTCCTGGCTCATTCCCTGTCTATTTGGGAACAAGCTGTGTGGTTACGCAGTTATGCACTCCTATGGATGGGGCCCTGCTGAGTATGTGACTATCTTGGTGAATCCAATAAACAGAATCTTGCCAGAAAGTCACTCCGGCTTTCTCGCAGGAGCAGTGGTGGGCTGTCATCATGATCTACATGTACTCCTGGCTGATTTTGGTTCGGCTATATTCTGCTTTGTGATGATTAGCGAGGTTCGGTCTCCATAACCCATGGGGTAGGATTCGTAGCAAGCATATTCAGCTCTGCTTCAGGATTCTAGGACTGAGTTTCGTGTGCTTTCCTGGTTGCGGCTGAGGGAGCAGAGGGTCAAGTGATGGGGTTCTTGACCTTGCGATGTGGCGGTTTCGTACTCGATGGTTCAACAGCCACGGTAGAGCGACGTTGGGCTTACAGAAGGTCCTGGCTGGCTGAACATCGCGTTGATGAAATGCCACAGGATCTCTACGCTAGATTTGCTGAGGCATCAACAGGCAGACCGTTCGGAATTCGACTGCGGCCGCTTGTGGCATCAGCTCCAAAGCCAGATCTCGCCTTTGTTTGCCTTGCAGCAGCATTTTTCGTGAGGCCCCAACTTGGTCATCGCATACGCGGCTGAGCAGAATACATAGCTTTTTGCTCTGAGTCTCGCAATGCCAGGCTTGTGGTGTTGAACTTGCTGTCCCTTCTTCTGGCTCTGGTCCGCAGCGGAGGTGCTTGAGGGGTCAGAATCGGAAACCCAGACATCTGAAATTTGCCAAGACATTTTCTGGACACTCATAAGAGACAGGGGCCCCCAACGAAACTGTGCAAAGTCTAGATTTCTTTCTCAGCCGGGTGTTCAATCCTTCGACCTACTTGTGGCAATCAGCAGGTGCTGCCGCAAGCTATGCGATACCTGACGAGCATATATGTTGTTTTTCCCGGGCTTGTGGTGTAATGCAGCTTCAACTGATCGAATTTTGATCGGCAGGGTCGGGATGTCCAGGTGTAGAGGGTGAGGGTCGATGTGTTATAGCTTAGTGAGACAGGCTTCGCGTAAGCTTCGCAAGCTCAGGGCTGCTACTGTGGTTCTTTTTGCAATTGAGGCCCGGCACTTTGCATTCAAGGAAGGGTATTGTCAAGATCTGGCCAGTGCTAGAAGTCGGTCTGCGGCGTTTTGGGAGCTTAGAGAAACTTCAGCATGTGGCCACAGAGCTTCAGAATTGACTCGACAGAATCGGAGTGAGATCGAGTTAGCAAAGAAAGGCAAGGCCGGACCCCAAGCAACCCCAAGCAAATGGAGCTGATGCATCTTAGCATCAATATTGACGGGAGTTTCAGTTTGCGCATAAGCGCTGGGATCAACCATGGGATCCTGGCGATGCACCGTCACAGACGGTGACGGACACTGCTGGAGGTCACGATGGACAGAGAAAGCTTGATAAGGTCTTCATAGAAGCCAGTGAACTCAAGGCTCTGGCGGCAGGGTGGGGAGGAGTTACCCTTGCTCTCGCAGCAAGAGAAAGAGAGACACATGTGGAGCAATCTGTATGTCTGCGGTTGAAGTTCGTGGTAAGGACTTAGGATGGTCGAGCTTAGGGGGTCTTGACATGGTCTCGTGGCCGTAGCGTCATTCTCTCCCTAGCTGAGTGTTTTCCACACCCAGGGCGTGGCTGCCCGAGGGCTTGCGGCGCTGGGGGCTGCCGGCTGTCTCAGCCCTGAGCACCTTCATATCAGGACTTGCCAAGGCTAGAATACACAGCTAGTTGTGAACGATCCATTTATTCAGCGACTATGCATAGCTCTGGTTGTGGTCTCAGCAGGCCTTGAACATGCATTCAATTTCGTTTTGGAGACCCAAGGCAGCGTCTCTAGGGTAACAGCCTGCACATACTGGGAATACCCACCAGTTGAATGTAAGTCCCACCAATGATTAGACTGCGCCGTGGGAATGTAACTGGTCATGTTAATCTGAAGAAGGATTTGTTCCATCTCTCACAGGTTCCCGTCCCATCCTGTACGGTTTTGAGTGCAGTTTGCTTTCGAACATCCGTGCGACCAAACAGAAAGCGTTTCCCTCTCTGTTGATTCCAGAAGCCTTCTGAAATCCCGAAATCTCTACCCATGGACTTGACTGTGGCTGAAGGAGTTGTCTACAAGGTTATGACAACGTGGAACCTTCAAATCCTTGCAAGAAGACGGATGCAATGAGAGACAACAAAGAGAGCCGAAGGACTGGTTGCGCGCTTTCGCTTCACGTGTCTGAGCTTGCAAAAGCTGGCTGACAGTGTCTTGAAAGTTCTCCTTGAGTTCCAGTATAGATGACAAGATAGAGTCCTGTGGGCCAGAGGCCCGCAGAGAGGAAGGGAGGTAGGGTGGGCATTTGGGGGTTGGATCTGAAGTTCAGGGCTGTCAAATGATAGTGAAGCCAGCCTCCGCGGGTGATTTGCATGGTATCCAGAGTCCTGGCAAGCATGACAAAGAATCAAAGGCAAATCCGTGATGTACAAGGGTCACCACCACCACCACGACTACTTCTACTAGACGACAACTACTACTACTACTACCACGCGGCCCCCGATATCCAAATCCTAGCACAGGCTCCGGTGGAGCAAGGCTTTGTCGGCCGCTTCACATCTGCAGGCATAGGGGACTGGGTTTGGAGTTAGGCAGCCTGGTTGGGTTTACGTTCTGAAGACCTTCTTCGTGGTTCTTTGTGCTTCAAGGATATATCCACAGCGCTGAAGGCTGTAAAGACATGAACAGCCAAAAGCTGTTCCGCAGCAGCTAACTTCTGAGGAGTTTCGCAGTAGTGAGATAGACAAGGTAAGGTTGGAGTGATTCGTGAATCATGAAGGTTGCGGTTCCGGAGGAGAGTAGGTTGTACTTGCACGGGAAAGCCATATTTGAGAACCGGTTTCAAATCTTTGGGAACAGTTGTTCGAGGGCCCTTATGTGTAATTCGTTGAATCCGGATCACTGATTCAAGCATTAACTAATGGAGATTTCTTTCAGTCCGACGACTGCCAGTGATATCGTTTGTCTCAAGCTTCGGGAAGGTTTCAGGCCAACTAAAGCTTTAACTGGCCAGCCACTGGTAGGCACCCGAGTTTTGACAGTTTGTTGACGTATCAGTGTGTTCTGAGCCTGCTTTACAGCGCACTAGCTAGCCTTGTTGGTTGGTGTATGTGTGGCATGCGGGATGTAGACATGTATTAGGTGAGTGTTTCTTCCGGTTGTGTCAATTCAACACGAGAAACGGACATAATTAGGGTGTATGCGCGGTGTGCTTTCATGCGTTGGAACGCAATCCCAGCACACCTTCAGGGTGCATATAGTGCGTGCGAGTTCAGCATCGTTACAACTTCTTGCGAGGCTGAGATCTGGAAGTTTCGCACCCGCGTAAGTGATGCTTGCCTGCAATCATCGCGCATAGGGGCCATGTAGACCTTTGAGGCAAGCCTGATTATGATAATGCGGCCGCCACACCTGTTTGTTAATCAGCGCTAGTACGCACTCAAGATCCGACATTGTGAGCCCAAGCCTTGTTGCGTTCTCTATCAATGTCCAGCACCAGCCGATTGTTGACCCTATCCCTAAATCTACTGAAACACAGAGTCCAATTGGTTACACCCCAAATCCCGCATCCTGTGACGCAGCCCAGAATCCATTGAATGCAACCACCTAGTGTGCATCTCATGGTCCCGGGCGCGGTTTTGAAGCGTGACTGCTAGGGAGTTTTTGAATGGGCCACTTCAGTCAACACTAAGTTTGTCCTCGCCTGTTGTGTTCAGGGGATGCAGCATGTGCCCTTCGAAACCACGAGAAAATATTCCCTAAGTCAAGAAGTTTCCTGAAACTGAGGACTATACCGTGGTCGGCGGCAGCATCCTGCCACAGATTGGGTCGCTCAAGCAATTAGGAATAGCCTTGAATACAGCCGCTGGCAAAGCAAGCCGCGGCGATTGTATGTAGGGCTTTCCGACTCAGGTTGCCCCGTCCGACGAACCTAAGCTTCACTTGAGTACCATGACATGCAAACGAGTCTCTCAGTCTCTTCCACGTTGACGGGTCTGTACTGAACTCATCTTTTTGCAAGTGCGGGAAGTGGACTCACACAACCAACATCGGAGAATACTTGACTAAGACTGTGCAGAACCTTCAATTAAGCACTAAGCTGGGGGTCTAGGAATCACCCCCGCCTACACTGGTGCTGCGAAAGTTCGATCCTTGACAAGTCAAGGAGGACCAGTCTCCAAGCACATCCCACCTATCAAACCTTGATGGACCTGGCTCTTGAGCCCTCTTGCAGACTTCGTCAGTCGCTCCATGAGGTGGTGTGGCAGAGACCGAGGACGCCGAGGGCGGGCGCGCCAAATCAGACCTGGGGCAGGCAGACAGTTCGGGGCGTGTGATGTCACTGATGTCCGTTTTGGGCGGCAGCAACTGCCAATTGGAGCGGGCCGAATATCCAAGTGCAGAAAGCATCAGCAGAGTTTCTTTCGTGCTACTCGCGGCCTGCGCTTGTCCCACGCTTATTCGAGGCGCGTTCTCCTCTCGCTGCAATTCTCCAGACCCTTCGCGAGTGTTGCTCCGTTTGTATGCTCCGCCTTTCAAATAACTTGCTCGCGAAGTCTGTGATCCTTTTCGAGCAGTTGGCTGCTCTTGTTCAAAACCTCGGGTTCCATTCAGCTTGTTGCTCAGTTTTGTCTGATCCATTGCAGGTGTTGTGCTTTTCTTTCTCAACTGCTTTAGTCAGCTCCGAACGATTTGCTCCACTTGTGCAGCGGCGTGCTGCTCTTTCTCAAGCGCTCCAGTCCCTCCCTCCGCTGCTGTGCCTCACAAGCGTCGAATCCTTCTAGAGTGGCTTGCTGCTCTCACACTCTCTAGTCACTAGTCCAGTTCGAGCGGCGTGCTCCGCTCCTTCAATGGTTTTAGTTTGTTTTCGAGATTCCCTTGCCTCTGACAGTCTCTAATCCCTTTCGAATGAGTTGTTTGCTCCTCTTGCTCATAAAGCGATTTGAGCGCCTTTCTCATTTTCCCGGTATTTTCTCAATTCAGTTCGAGACGCCTACTCCTTTGTCCCAACTTTATGATTCAATGTTGTCTGTTCCTCTTGGAGCAGTTGGCTCCCATTTCAGAAGTGATCCTGTTCCTTCGCTGGTTGTTCCTCTGTCTCGGTTTCGAGTGTGGTATTCCGCTTTCACCAATCCGCTAGTCCCTTCCGAGCGCTGTGGTCCGTTTCCCAAAGTCTTTAGTCCTTCCCTGCATGTTGATCCTTGCTCCTCTCTCCCAAAATTCCCACTCCTTCTCGTGCTGTTTGCTTCTCTTTCTGGGATATTCTTGCCTTGTTCAAGCAACATGCGTTGATTTGGGATGCAAAGTGCACAGACAAGGCATCGTAACGGGAGCGCATACGGTGTTGAGGGCACAAGGATTGCAGCAGCATGAGTTGGGCCGCTGACGGAACGGAAACCCTGGGGAATTTGTGAAACCCACCAACATCTGCATACGCTGGGGTTCATGCACCGCTACTTCGCTATGTGGTTCATATGCAGCATAACTTATGCTCGATACTCCAAGAGTTGGCCCATGCAGGGTGTGCGCTCGGGAGCTTTTTGCGGGGTTGAATCTTCTGCGTGCTTATTCACGCCACACTGTGCCACGATGACGTGTCCAAAGCTCCGCCATCCACATTCAGAAATTGAATTGACCGTTGTCTTTGACCTAGTCAAGCTCGAACATATAAAGCTAAGATCTCAGAGCCCTGGACATCTATGGCCTGTACCAGGTGTTCACACGCGAACGCAAGCAGGCCGGGGCTTGGGAGAAGTCAAGCGCACTCATCATTGTTTGCCGTCGTTTTGGCTTTGGAATTCGGGTTTTGCTGGAGCAAAGACAGCCTCCTTGCTTTGCCAAGCAGCAGCTTTGGGTGCAGAGGATTCGTGTGCATAGCTTCTCGAAGATCCTCTGCATTAGTTTTGGCTACAGTAATTTTGATAGCTTGCTTGACGAGGGCCACCCCGGTAAGAGGCGAGGCCGCAGAGGGTACGGAGGAGAAGCAGCAGCCCTGGTGAGAAGCTGCTGTAGTATACGTAGTACAACACGTAGAAATGCTATGTTAGCACCAGCAGTCGCAGTAGTGGTGGTAGTCGTTCTAGAAGTAATGGAAGCGGTAGTCGTCGTCATTGTCGTCGTTGTCGTAGTGGTAGCGCTTGTGGCAGCGGCAGTGGCCGTGGTCGCGGTAGTGCGACGGCGGATGAGGAAATACAAGGACTGCTGAAATCTTGCACAAGCTACATATTGCGATTCGGGCTCCAGGCAACGACCCCGCAGCCCTTTTGTAACGGACCTTCGTGGGGCGGTGCAAGGTTCATGTCATTGGAACGAGTTTGCATAGCCCCATGTTCAAAACAATGTTGAGAAGGGGTGCGAGGTGAAGCCAGTTTGTATCCTGCAAGCGGTGCAAGATTTCCTCCATCCACACTAGCAGTAGTACTGGTCGTGGTAGCAGTATCGTCACGATGAAAGGCCATTGCCGTAGGGACCAATAACGGCGATCTCAATCATGTCAACGCCCGTGGAATCGTAGGGGTAATCCCACCAACCCCAAGTGCTCGGCAACGATCCTCAGCCGGAAAAGCTGCAAGTGGCTTAGGGTAGATTACCAAATGCACCAACGGAGCCTCCAAGCAGGATGAAGCCCGCAGCCTCTTCCGCGCCAACGCCCGGACCTGACTCCAAATCTGGCCAGACAAACATAGGAGAACGTCAGACCGCAGCGGAGCCTCCTCTTACGGCTCTTTAGGACACAAGCCATGTCCTCATGCCTCTGTATCGGGGATTGACAAGGGCATCTCCATCGTGAAAGACCCCGACCATGTGGGAGGTGTTCGAGCTGATTTGTCATTGTTCAGGAAGAGGATCTAGTTTTGCATCAGAGGTGGCCTCTGTATGTCTTCGGACCAGGCAATACATCGCTCTTGTGCATTATCTTTCAGTTGTGATACCTGGCCCTAAAGCTTCCACCTCGCCCAAGCCATGCGTTCCGGCACTGAAGTTTACCCATTGAGCCGGGATGGGTCCGGCACCGTGCTCTTCCATCATGGCTTTCCCGCTGTCAAAGAAGTCTTGGCACGTTTGTCTTTCATTCACTCCTTTGTATGAAAGCCTTTGTTGCCCGTGGTGGCCAAATCTTCAAGTCTCCCCGAAGGCAAGAGCGCGTAAACCCCGAAGAACTTGGAGCATCGTTCTCCTTGCATGTAATTATTGAATTTAGTGTCAGCAGAATCGGTTGATTTCTTCAGCGTCCTGTCTCTGAGCTCGTCACAGGTTCTTTTCATCTTGTTTCATGCGACGACCGTATCACAGTGCCAGGTTCGGAACCGTGTTCCCGTCAACTTACTTCACCGACACAGATCCCGTCTTTACTGTTAGGCGGACCACCTCAGAAACACGACGGTCCAAAATAGCTGCAACCGTCGAGTTCGGTACATCCTACTGAGGTCACGAACATCTTCAACTCAGCCATGGAAGAGAGGCTAAGCAGCCAGGAGGATGTTGAATGGTCATGGCTTCGGGCTTTGCTTGGCAACAAGCTGTTGCTATAGAGACGGACACTGTTGTGCAGACTTGCCCTCATTGAATTGGTATGGTCGGTGCTTCAGCGTTGATTCTCAACATGGTCACCTCAATGACGAAAAAACGATGATAAGACATGCCCAAGGTCCAACATCGGTTCCAATGGATATCGCTTCAGTCGTTCAGGGGTGCCGTTGCAAGTGGAAGGATAGATCCTCGATTTCCACAGTAGCGCATTCTGTTCATCCACAGTGGCTGTGTCTCGTGAACATCAACACTCCCAGGGGTGTGCAGGAAACAACATGGGGTGGACGAAAACTCGTAGCGACGGTAGCACAGGTTCGCCTGCACTTGGCACGTGCATCTGTTCCCCACCAGCATACATAGCGCGGCGATTGAAACGATGCCCTGGACCCAACGGCAATAGCTTGCTGATAAGCGTCTTCTGGGCGCTACAGTAGCTCAACAAGGCAAAAAGCCTGACCCCTGAGCAGCACCAAGTCCGTCCATGGCAGACACACACAACACAGGTTTCGACCAAGCCCCAAAGTCTTTTCCGGGCGGCATAAACCGGCGCTAGTATTCTGCTATATGGTGAGATGACGAAAGAGTTTCACAGAGTCGCACGGGTTCGTGTGTGAAGCGTATTTTCGCAACTCGCTTGGCAGATTTGTGCCTTGCAAAGCTGTTTGTTGTGAGGGTTTGGGGTGCTTTCAGTTGTTTTAACCTAGGCTGCCCGAATACTATTCCCTTCCTCCAGGTCCCGACATTATCCTCCTCTCTTGTACGAATGCAAACAATCATAAGACTGGTGTTTAGCAGCAGAATCTAGAATCCAAGACCTGAGGATGGGAACCAGTTCGCTGCACAACGGCGGCTTTGAAGCTCGACAATAA
Source organism: Symbiodinium sp. clade A Y106 (assembly GCA_003297005.1). Classification (NCBI taxonomy): domain Eukaryota; class Dinophyceae; order Suessiales; family Symbiodiniaceae; genus Symbiodinium; species Symbiodinium sp. clade A. The sequence continues at coordinate 61,580 of BGNK01002142.1, read as the reverse complement.
TGGTGTTTGAGGCTTTCTTCATGACTTTCGGTGTGCATTGGACGGTGGAAGAAGACGTGTATATGCATGCATGATCTGAGGCTTATGCAGGTTTCTCTATGGCTCACTGCACGAAGTACACCCTGAGACATTCTTTGGGTAGCACCGTTTTGGATTACCACCACTCCTCGAACGAAGGCTGCAGAGGGGGCAACCGGCCTTTCCAAGATACAAGCATGTGCAGCTCCATGGTCACACTACCGTACTCCTTCATCATCGCACATCCAAAGCGTCAGTTTTCCCGTTGTCTTGGTCTAGCGCCGGTGATGTTGCTTGCAGCCACAGAATACTTCCCCCCTCTTTCTGTCAACTTGATTTTCAACGACGACCTATATCAGTATTTTGGAGCATGCGCAGCTCAGCCTGCGTCATCCAGAACACATCCAAAAGTATGGTGCAATGATCTACCAATCTACTGCAGCAGCTATTGCATGCTCTAAGCCCGTTCTGAATCATTCGGCTCTTGCATGCATTGGGCCTGTAGAAACATGGAGGCCGTCTGACACACAGTAGGTGCTCCAGTTGGGTTTTGGTTTGACATCAACCCGCCGAACCCAGGACAAACTCCCGAACCCTCGTCAGGGAAGCGGGCAGGGCACTGAGATTCTCTTTATGCCGGGTGCAGAGTTGAGATTCTAGCGTATCGGATCCTGTATATTGCTGCTACTACTTTTTTTAATCTTGACACAATGCCTTCGGAGCTATTGCGGATTCATGCACCCGCTTTGTGAGGGCGAGGGAATGCGAGTGATGTACTATGGATTTCAGATCGCAACATCAGTACAGCCTGAACATGCAGCGAGCTTTCCGGAGTTTGAGCCGTAAGCTCTTTTCTACCCTGCATGTCCGCCCCATCAGATTTTGTGCGAAGAATGCATTCGGCAGCTTGCCAGCCTTGGAGGCTTGATGGCCTAGGGTCATTTGCGCTTGGCATTTGGTCGTGCCCACTGCTCTTTTTCAGCTACAGCTGCACATCTGCAGCAGTTCCATACCGCATCCTCGCATCAATGATCGATCAGGTAATATTGTCCAGAGAACTAAGCCTCCGAGACTAGATCTCGTTGGAAGAGACCGCAAGACTTGAAGTCCAACGCAAAAACCGCCGCTTTACACCAAACGATTGGCAGATTGTTCGACTTAATCAGCAGGGATCCCTTAAAGCATGTTTTGTTGGAGGCTCGAGCTACCAACTCGCCCCTTGCAGGACAGAGCGCAAGAACCTGTACGGGACCTGTGGTTGCCGCTGCTGTTGTCGCAAGAGGCCGTGTCTATATGCCATCTGTTGTGATTTCCTTGAGAGGTTCGGAGGGTACAAGGTGCTGTTCCGGTCATATTGATACGGGAGATTTCACCACGAACGCCGAATGCCTGAGCAATCCCGATTCAGCTTTCGAAGCGAATGCTAAGTTTTGATTCTTTCTTCATGATTCAATTGGTACCAGCATGTGCCCGAAGTAAGTGTGCTGTTGGGATGTTTTCGGTGAGGCTTTGGAGTCGAGATCTTTTGGTTTTCATGTGCCATGGACACGTGCTGAGCCGTTAGGGAGACAAGTTGAAGAAATGACTCGCCACGACGGCAGGCACTCGCAGAAGGGGCAATGGCTATACGGTGTAGTTGCAGCACAGTTGTCTCCAGCAATAGCCGCAGCAACGGCAAGCTGCTTGTCTAGGCTTGTGTTTGTTCTTAATGCCACACAGAATCCCTGTCGAAAACTTGCCGACCCTAAGCCGAGCCCGAGAAGCTGGAACCCAAGACAGGACGAATGAGAAGCCTTCCGACAAGGACAAGGCGTCTTCCAAGGATAGTTCCTCCAACAAGGCCGAGGCACAAGCCTTTCCGGACATGTGGCTTCAGGGCATAGGTGGGTTGAGGATGAGTCCACTTCTTTGAAAATATGCAGGCTTACGGGTATAGCCGGCCAAGGACACTCGCTGCCAAGATGTATCTCAGCTCATCGGCAGTGCCTACACTCAGCATGCTGTGTACAGTATGGCTGCGACGTATTCCCGTGAGCCTCACGGCCCAGATCAGTAGGGTTGCAAGTGAAGATATGTACGGCTTCGGTTTTGAAAACCCCAAAATGCCTGCCAACCATCAGCAGCATCGCGGATTGCTTATAGGCTCAGCTGGGCTCAAGGTTCAGAGGCTCAGGCATTCTGAGTTCAGGCTCGTGGCCTAGCCTTACACCGGACTCATCAGACACCGGCCCCGAACTCTCATGTATCGCCATAGCATACCAGAAACCTCTGCCATGGCTCGAGGCCCCCGAGCAGGAGGTCTTCCAGTACGGACATTTAGGTGCGGAGGGGTGGGGACGGGGATAGGGTAGGGGCGGTTGTCAGCGTCTTTCCTCACAGGATGTCCGTCGAAGGAACCATCTTTGGCTACTTAGAAGGTCACTGGGTCTTTAGAGTCTCTCATCGGGGATCGCACAACACGATGGCGGCACAGCGGGCTCAGCAATTGCAAGTCGTGACAATAAATGCTTAAGTTAAAACTTGGGCTTCAATTGCAAGTGTCAAGATTTGGCATCAAAGGCTGCTTTTAATTAAAAGCAGTCTGCAGCGATCATGTGTTCCAGGTGTCACTGGAACCTGTTATGTGTTTGATGTTTCTGAGTCCCTTGAATCTTCTTGCCACTCGCTATTTGGCACGAGGTACGACAAGCCAGTAGGCGAAAGCGCTTACCGAAGAAAACGATCCTTCTGGGGTTGAGTGCCTCTCAGTAGTTAGTGGCTTTGATAGCAGCGCTCGAGGCATTCCCCTTAGTGGAATCTCCATGGCAAAC
>BGNK01002142.1:29252-54779 GCA_003297005.1 Symbiodinium sp. clade A Y106 | reverse complement strand
AACCAGTTCGTTCACTATGATGGAATCCAGTACGAGGCATGGCAAGGCTTGAACACTGGCCTCCACGCCGCTTCAGAACTCGCGAATGTCTTTTTGAGCGTGTTCGATTTGCATGTGGTCAGGACGGTGATGTCCCCGCCGAGGTTGACTACCAGCTTTACCGGAAACCACTCAACATCTACAACTACATCCCTGCAAATAGCGACCATCCGACTTCGGTATGCCGGTCTATTGTGCACACAGAGGCTGTACGACTTTTGCGAACAAACAAGCGACACGAAACATTTTACATGCAGCGATCGTTTTTTGCTCGTTTGCTTGGTCGTCGTGGGCATTCTCAAAGCACGATTTGGTCAATCCTGCACCGGTACCCGTTTGTTGACAAAGTGAACATTCTGTCGAGATTGCAACGGAAGAAGTCCTGTCAAGTTCGGAAGTGTGTGTTGAAGATTCGGCACGCAAGATGTCAAAGAATACCGCTGATGCTTGCTCTGAAGAAGCATTTGCATCTAATCACAAGGGGCTCATTTAACGTGCAGCCGGTGATTGCTAAAAGCCCGAATCTGTTTCGCCAACTATACAGATACACTTGGCGACACACAGGCTAACGGGAGGGATGGTGGAAAACTGTCCGTCACTCACGCAGAGTCTACACTGAGTCTACACCTACCAACCGAGGCTGCCACTTCCGAACTGCACATAAGCCTCTCCTGTTGGACGGCCTTGGTGACAGACAGCTGTAGACAAGTCTATGTCCTATGTGCAGCAGCCCAGACATCCTTCGGGATCCAGCCACCGACACCTTGTGCCATCGTCACACGTGACCTCAATCGGTTCTACAGAGATCTTCACTCGAGCACTCAACGTCCGAGCCGCATGTCTGCGGGCTGGAGAAGTACCCCCTGTACCGCATGATGGGAAACACTGAGAGACAGACTTGTCGATGCCAAAGTCGGATAAAAAATGGACTACATGATCCACGTTTGCCTGGAAGGGGACCTTAGAAAGACCAGCAACTTGTTTTAAAGGCCATGCAAGGCACCTGTCGCTCAAACACATATCGGTACAAGGTTCGACTGAGATCTGCGCCCCTCTGAGTCGCAGAACATGCGACAGTTGAACTCGGCAGGTTGGCGAATGGCAGGCAATCGCTTGGAGGATGTATACACTGGATGCTCCACGACCTCAGACTCTGAGACCTGTACCAACCTTCTGCGCGGCTTGCTCGGGGGCTACCCCACTCTCGTACGCCTTCGTCGGGGCACTTGAAGCAAAGCTGCCCTCCGCAGAGTGGGACCGCTACCTCGATGAAAGCTTTCAAGGACCTGGGGTGCCCAGTCGCAGGCTCTCACAGCCCCCTCACAGCCCGATGAAACTGGGATCAAGGCTCTGGGGTGTGTCTTGCAGGATCGTGATTGCCGGTACGTGTGCTCTCGCAGTACCGGTACCAGGCATCCTGGCAAGTGCTGCTGACGACTACCTGACCTCTCGAGGAGCTTGCACTGGGCGGTCCTTTGCTTCCTGCCCGCTGCGCTGGATCTGCTTGATTTTCATCACCAAATAATCCTCCATGCCCATCTTTGGGCTGTTATCGACCAATACTAGGAAAGACACTACTGCGATATCTGTCCAGAGAACTAACGGCCTTGCCCATGTCGGCAGCAGCTGGGGCAGCGGCTTTTAGGCCTGCTGGCTCTTCCGGCAAGATGCAGCACAGTCAAAGTGACTAGGTGATTGGAAGAAAAACTAGCCACAGACTCTTGTTGTGGCTTTTGCTCTGGCTGTTGCCGTTGTTTCTATTGTTTGTTGTTGCTTTCTGTATGATCTGGGGTTTGCTTTCTCGGACCGGGAGGAGAAGATTGCGGCGGTGGTTAAAGCATCCCCTAACCTGCAGCAGTAGTCGAGTTATTTATCGTGGCTGCGACCCGAACACCACTGCCAGCAGCCCAGCAGCAACTAGCACCGCCCACCCTGTCGACTCGAACGAGTTCGACCCCGAAAGCCACTCTCCCCATCTCCTAACATTGATCCAACTACCGAAGCTGAAGCTTCTGCAACTTGCCACAAGGGGAAACTGAGGCGCAGTCCGGACATTCGCTGAAAGTCCTCCTGCGAAGATGCGAAGAAATTCACAAAACTCCCCAAAGATTCCCCCTTCTTTGTGCTTCCTTCAGTCTTCAATGTGGGTTTTTTACACGTTACACGTGTTTGTGCATTTGCTTGCTTCGCTTCTTCTCTCTGCCTCCGTGGAGCGGAAGAGCTCGATGTAGCGGCCCTGGATCTCCCCGTTCTGCAGGGAGTTCAGCGCGGTCTCCGCCTCCTCCCTGCTGCGGAACATCACGTAGGCCTACAGCGATTGCGCACGCGCAGGGCCGCAGGGCGACGCAGACTCTCTCCAAAAAGCCACAGCCTCGCCAGTGATGCGACCGTCGGGACGACGTCCGAAAACCTCTCAAGTTGCTGGCTGTTCCCGGTTCCCTGCCGTGCCTTGCATCTCAAGCGCTGTCATGAACGAAACGACGCTGGTCTGAGGCACTGACGACATTTTCCTGAGGGATGCTGTACATAGACAAGAAGTCCACCACCTGAGACCGGGCGAACCGCTTCATAGAGCACTTTGCCATACCCCGGCATCCAGAACTTGCGGAGAGAACCCCAACCCAGCCCGACGCACCTCGGCCTGGGTAGTGGCATCTAATGCTGCTTAAACCAATAGAACTGTGGCCTCATGGAGCTCGGCCTGAAATGGCACACCTGGCCGCTGAGCGCCCGTGGATGTGAAGCCGTCAGGAAACAGCGACCATGACTCTCACTCTCTGTCTGTCTGCGTCTGTGTCTGTTTCTGCAGCCATCTCTCTATGTATCTTGTTGCCACTTTTCTCAATGGATACGTTGTTGGTTTGTGGTGGGCTGTGCGAATCTGAGGCTTACAAACGATTCAGCATGCGCTGTGGACATTGTGAGAGTCGGGCACAGAAGATGAGCCGATGAGCCCACGAATGATTGCACGGCCACTCGTTTTTCCAACTTCCCTCTGGGGATGGCCCCTCAGAATTCCTACAACACTGCGACCTGGCTCCATGTTCATCGGTAGCAAACGGATAGGGAACCTTGATATACCAAGACACCCGCCTCGTAGGCGAAGGAAGCGGGTGCTTCCCAGCTGAGACACTATTTGCTCCGGTGCCTCCGCAGCTCAAGTATGCTGATGTCTGTTGCGCTTGGCATTCGACCTCATGCCTTCCATGCTAGGCTGCTAGACACGGCTTTCAGAGCTCGACTCGCCCTGGCATGGCCCGCCTGGCCAGCTTGCCTTGCCTCGAGAAATTTCCTCAAATGGTCCTCGGGGTGACGGCCTCAGGACTTCCAGCCGAAACTCTCCGCTTCCCACCGCCCCTCTGCAAACTTTGCTGAGCGCAGTACTGGGATCTCTGCTGCCCATCCGTGTAGCATCCGCAAACCTCCAGCAAGAGAAAAACACGTCAATGCAAAGTCTCTATTTCCAGCTTCTGGTGCTTTAGAGATAGATGCAGCTGATGACTGGGGCGACTGCCGCTCCCACTGCTCCTTGCCCGCTGGGTCGCTGCCTTATCCGGATGCAGGCTGGAAGGTCTTCTGCCCATGCCCTGGTCCGTCAGAAGCTACAGGACCGACGGTTTTGGACCCGTAGTCGCTGGCAGCTGAGCAGTTGAGCGACACACGCTGGATATCTTTGATCGAGCGAACTAACCTTGGATCAATTAAGGTCGCGAAGCAAGCACGATCAGAAGCCAGAGCTTCGCCGCGACGCTGAGGACGCTTAGGCCACAACCTATCTTTCTCTGTTTCCACATGCCCAGCTCCATCCTGCAGAGACTGTCAACCTGCGAACTAGGCTGATCTCCTTCAGTTACAGTTACCGGTGGCCTGCCAGGAAGGCCCTGATGCTCCTCGGCATTCACGCGAACGCGCAAAGAACGCGAAACAAGCCACCTCGGTAAGTTTGCGTGACGTTTGCAAGTAGGGCGCAGACCACCAGTCGAGTACGGACCATATCTGAACAAAGCCAGCAAATATGCCAAGAACATGTTCTCAGCTGCTTGCCATGCAAACCATACCATCCAGCCTTTCACTTTGCTGCGCGGCCGGGCCATAGCCACCATAGCCCCCATAAACATCACCACCGTAGCCGCCACCAGCACCGTAGCCAGGCTGGGTGAAAACGGAACTGCCACCATCAGCTCCATAACCGCCGGCGCCACCGCCATAGCCCGCGCCGTAACCGCCATAGCCGGGGCCGTAACCTGATGTGGCATCTGCTTGCGCATCGGGTTCATTGCATGGGGCGAAAGGGGGGGGGGCGGGCCTTTGCCCATGTAGCCCTTGCCGCTCTGGGCCCACGGGCCTGGCAGGAAATGCTTAAAGAAGGAAATTCAACGAAAACTGACTGATGTGGCCCCGGCCCTTCATGGCGTCCGGCTGCTTCGCGATCTAGAAATCGACTTTCACTTGCAAGTCGTCTATGGGGGGCTCGAGTGCGGGGGCGCAGGCTTCGAGGGTGTGGCGCTCTAGAAGAGTTCAAGTCATGCTGTGGGGAGGCGGTGTAATCCCACCGCGTGTCGTGTGGATCATGGCTCGACCCCAGCTTCTTCAATTCATGCTGCATGTTCGTGGTCGTCATACTCTACCCGAATGGCCACCGAGCAGAGTCCGCGCAGGGTTCAAGCTGCAAACAAGTCATGCACTAATGCCTCTCTGACTGTCACCAACACATGTGAAAACTTGTTCTTGCGGAAGAGGCCTGATCATCAGGATTCTCTGCCTTAGGGAAGTTTAGCTGCACATACTTGTAGCTATTCCAGCCTCAACCACTATCAGGGCGGATTCCAAGGCAGAGGGCTGTTCATGCGTAGCTCCCACGTGTCTAAGCAGCCTATGCTGATCACATCTAAAGTCTAGACACGCTTGCACTTCGTGCCGGGCAAATGCCACATCGACTGCCGTGCCTGGGCGGGTGCTCACCGGCATGCCAGCTTCCAGAGCATCAGTTTGCGTCTTCAGTTTTCAGTTTTCGGCTGTCAGAAGTTCCACTCAGCACTGCCGATTGCGACCTTGACAATCGTGTTCCGCTTTAATTGCATCTCTCCTAGCCACCGTCGGTATCGGGTATCGAGGAACCTCGTGCTGTGCCCCCTGATGAGAAGAACCTCTTTCGGCCAAGACCATTCATGAAGAATTCAAAGCCAGAAGCTCTCAAAGATCCGAAGAAACGTTCATTTCGGGTCCGCGGGCGCGATGCGGTGCTGTTGAATCGCCGGTGCATCCGGCATGCCTGAAGATAGGGTGCGCCTAAAACAGTCTGCAGAAGGTGTCGATCAATCCAGGGACCGAGTGCTGCGCATCACTGCCGCAGGCAGTTGACGGTATGATCAAGTTGCCGCTGCCTTCTGCTCGACCACTCGACTGTGCTGTCCTTTACAAGCTGCTAAGCTGGCCTGTGTCGAACACAACCTCGAACTCTTGAGGTGGTGTCCTGCGATCAGGGCATCTCGGCACTGGTCCCTCCAGAAGCTCGAAACAAAGTACTCTCACCCAGGGACGGGTCCCGACTCGCAGGATGCCGTAGTACTCGCTGGCTTGGGAGCCCTCGGCGGCGCAGAGACAGTCTCTCAAGCCGCCGACTCTACGGAAAAAAGTGCAACTCCGGCCAGCGACGGCCTGTGGAGTCGCAATCTGCTGGCCGAGCCACGGAGGAACGGGTGTCCTCCCTCTTCGCCGTGGCCACTCGCTTCTGCAGCCTTCAACAGGGCTCCCGGAGCACGCGCAGACAGCGGAACCGATTCGCAGAATCACTGACAGACTTTCCTCGCGCTGCTGCGAAGGCTTCTCTGCTGCGAGAAGCTGATGGCCTGATCAGAGCCCGCAAGGCTCAGAGGATGCGGAACGTGGAGCTTCAAAGTGCCGAAGCTGATAATCTTGAGCAACGCCTTTTCTAAACGATTCATGCAGGGTTTGTGCAACAGCGCCGCAGAGCGCCAAGAGCTGGTGAAGCTCAGTCGGCATCAGGCGGCCTCCCGTCAAAAGACTCAGACTCAGACTGGGGCCTTAGGACGTGTCGGATGTGCTCAGCGGAAAGCCTACAGGCCCGCCAGGACAGCTTAGCAGCTTGCGAGGGAAAGCATCACAGACGTTAACAACGTGCCATTCCAGCTGTCCTTCCAGCTCCTTGCCCAAGAACTGTGTAGTACGGACACTCTGAAGCTTGCAGACTCGACAGCTCTCAGCCACGGCATGCCAGCCCGAGTAAAGATGCTCCAACCCCGCATCCCTCATATGACTCAATCCTCGACATCCAATATCGTCGGCCTGTTGCCCTTCAAGAACTGGTTGTAGATGGCCTGGCAGAAACATCCACCATGGGCAAGCACACGGCCTACCCCAATGTGCCACGGGCTGGTGAACTTGAGGCCTCTCTTTGCCGGCAGTAGGTGACCTCATCTACGCCATCCTGACACGGAAGGAAAAGGACTCTATGAGCCAAGGCGTATGGTGCGGGAAGCACCGCGCTCGACGACAACCGGTGTCGGTCCTTCCGAGCAGCTTCTTCCTGAGCGGAAAGTACGTCCTTGGAATCGCGAGAACCAAATTCATAGACAGAGCGAAAGCACTTGTATAGGCTTCGAATTTGCAGAAGAGGCTCAACGAGAGATGCACCTGGTCCGGTGACAAGCCTAGGCCTACTAGTACGGTGTTTTGGGTTTGTGAGATATACATTGCTCACCTGAGCTTGGAGTGTGGCCGAAGATATGAAAAGCTACTGAAGGTGATAAACTTGACATCCTCTGCAAGCCTAAAGCCTAATCAACGTCTCCTCTGGTTCAGCCCAAACTCCATCGGCAGACAGCTCTCAACCCTCCGAGGCCTGCCGCGGCGCTGGTGGAAGGCATGAGTCTCGCTTTGGAGCTCTCCTGACTAGTCTTAGTGGCCGCTCGACTCTGACACTGACGCTTCAGCATGCATCGGCTTCGGGAAGGTGCAGCCCGGGTTTTGTGTTTCCCCCTTTTTTGCTTCGCTGTTCACCGCCAGGCGAGGCCGCGGCATGCTCGCCACCTGAGGCACAAAAAGCAGCAGCAGCAGCTCTGAAAAAAGGCCGGACACGGAAGGAGAAGCCGCATGCAAAACACGAGCCCGGCAACCCGCTGGCCCAGGCCGCTCAGCAGCGCGGCATACGGAGAGCATTTTTGTGGGTCCTCAAAAACCAAAAAGCAGCCGATTCTGGTCTTCCTCACCCTCCGGCCTCCTCTTGCGAGAAGTAGTCGAACCAGCAGCGCAACTCGCCCCCTCGGCGCTGCAAGTTCATGATCCCAGCAGCATCGTGCTCCAGCCGCCCTACCACGGGGCGCAGTGTCAGCACTTGTCTTGATGGAACTCATTGTGCTGAGGCCTTGGAGGTACCGATAGAGGCTGAGGTCCTTGGAGCTTTGTCACAGACCGACTCAGCTTCAAGAAGAGTTCTCCAACAAAGCTAAGTATTAGGCCGCCTCTTCCATGGGCCAATGAATGCTGAATTCGGACCAGTTCACGACGTGGTCGAAGGGTAGACCTGTCTCATCTGCGGATCAAACCATGCGGGAATGCGGAATGCACAGCGGGGAACATGGACCGCATTTCCTAACCGCTAGAACTGCTGCCGAGAGGCGCAAGTGGTCTGAAAGGATGACTGGAATGCAGCCGGCAAAGAGTGCCTCGAAGAGGCGTGAGGTGTAAGAGCTGGCTCCTTCGACGAGAGGGCAGCCGAGTTCATCCAGAGGAGAAAGTCTCCAGCCCCAGAAGAAACGAGAAGAGGCTCCTTTGGGGCATAAGCAGAACTTAGAGTTGCCCATGAGGTCCGCGTAGCCGGATACGGGCGAGCCGATCGAAACATCCGGGAGATGACCTGCAGATGGAGATGTGACACTTGAAGTTTGCTGGGCTGCTGGGCTCCTCCGACACTCCCTTCTGACGAGACGCTCAAGTTGTGGATCAGTGCTGTGCGCACCGTCTCGTTGGTGACCAAATAGGCCTTGCGTACCTCTGGAAGCCCGGACTCCGCATGCTGGCCTCTCCAAGTCCTGAGGACACGCTTTCCGATGTTCATGGTTCAGCCATTTTAAACGGCTCGCTTCATTTCTCACTGTTCTGAGCTCAGGTCATGAGGAACTTGCGCTGAAAGAAGGGCTTGGACTTGGCCATCAGGCTGCCTAGGCAGGTCTGCATGCTTTCATTGAGTGAAAGGTATCTTTCCTTCCCGGCCAAGCCACGAGCACCGGTGAGCGGCGTCAGGGGGGGCACCACCAGGTCTTTCCAAGGTTGGAAACAGTCCTTGCAGTGCCAGCCTCGGCTCGTCCAAAAGTGCAAAGGCATGCGAAAAACCATCCCCCAAGCCAGGAGCCCTCTGCAGCGCCTTTTCGCAACATCCCAAGAGCTCTGTGGCTGGGTGAAAATTTTCTCAAAAGTAAAGAGTCCATGAGTCCATGTCCCATGATGCATACTACGCAGATCAAGCCGACGGCTCAGAGGTTGGACTTGAAGAAGTCTACCATGTGTTTCCTCGGTTAGCTTCAGCCCCGACCGATCAAGGACATACAGCATGTGCTTTTCTGTTAGGGAGCAAGTCCATCTAACAGCCTGCTCTACAAATGGTTCCTTCGCTAGCCGGACGCTCGAAACGACCCAGACTTCACAGGGACTGAAATGCATTCCACGGGGTTTGCTTCCAGTCGTGCTCATGAACTGAACAGGGCAGACAAGCTGAAGCTCAGTGCAACCGTGAGTGTCGCATAAGTCGAGCAGAGCGGCATCGCTGCCTCCACATCACGCTTCACCTCCGCTTGACCGAGGTCGCCACGGCAGCACCAGCCGTGCTGCATGTCCTGCACGGAGTCTTCACTTCTCCGTGCATCAGGCATCTCTTTCAGGACTTTCGTGAGCTGCACTGTCAGTCCGGGAATGTCACGGACTTTCCACCCTGGCAACAGCCAAAAGAAGGCACAGTGGAGATCCCATGACTTGGACGTGCAGAGAACTGAAGAGGCGGGCCTTCTTTGCCAGGGACTCGGCGATCGCACCGCCCTCCTGTCGTTTAAATTCACTGATGTAGGCTGCGTGCCAAGGCAAGCACTGGCACAGGTGCCGCGGAAGCTGGCCCCATAAGCTTGCTCTCCGGTCTGCTCTTCGGTGTAGCATGCACAGACAAGTTCTTTGCTGACTCATTCGAGTCCTTGAGGTTCTCAGGGTCGTTGCCTGCTGGCATGATGAGCACCTTTGGAGAGCGTCCAAAAGCCCTTCCATGTCACGGGCCCGCCCTCAAGTTGAGGTTTCAGACTCCAGCTAAGGATGAGCACTGGCATGTTGACCTTGTCCATCATTGCCTGTTCATCTCCGCCGAATGCCCCTTCCAGCCGTGTGCTGGGATGAGGTCCGACGCCGCCTCGGATCACGGCAGCGACGTCATGTGTGGCCTATAGAATGATCTGGCAGGATTCCAGGTCAAATTGGAGATCTAAAACTTTCACTATCCTCGATCAACAAGCTGCTGATTACTTCACGTGCAAGCAACACTTCAGGGGCACACCCATGGAGGCGGACTTGCAAAATGCCCAGACGCCCCAGCAAAAGCCAACTGCACCCACACTGCTGCAGCCCTGATCTTGCAGGTGCTTTACGCATGCTTCGATGTCGGCACCAATTTTCTTGTCAAAAGGAAACTGTGTAATCCAGCCCATGATATCCTCCTTCCCCACGGCAGAGTCTCCGTAGAAGGGGTCTGAAAGCAGCACTCGGTACCCCTGATCGGCCAGGGTGTCTGCGATGCCCATGAGCCTACCTTGGTTGGACGACCAGCCGAAGATGTCGGGCAGTACCAAGATGGCCTTGTCTCCGGTGCCCACGCTGTACACTGGCAGCTCGCCTATCTTTGTCTCTGTGCCCTTGGGCTTGTAGTCATCGGGCTTCTGGCAAGCTGGCCAGGAATCTGGTGGGCAGCAGCCTGCCATCGCTCCAGGAGGAGGCAGGAGACAGGAGGCCTAAAGTCTGGCTGGAGCCGAAACTACAGCACGAGCCATTTGGTCGAAATGCAACCCGGAAAATGCGTGCTCTCGAGGCACAGGCATAAACTGTCGTCCCACGGGATGTCGTTGCACTCGATGGGCTCGGATTCCACGACAAGCAGGATCGACCGAGGGAATATATCGCGCCACCTACCATAAAGCACCAAAGAGGGATCCGTTCGCTTCAGGAGTCCTATGGTGCACGAATGTGCACGACAATGCTAAGCATTCTTGCGGTTATCCCAGTCACCGATCAGAAGCACAACACAAAGACCTGCCTGTGAAGCTGCCACACGGAGGAGCCGAAGAGAAAAACGTGGTCCAGCCCCTCCTTCCTGGAGAGATGCGGGCTTACCGTGGTGTACCCCTTCCATACTTTGCCAGAGTAAGTGAACACAAGTAGGGGTTTTCGGCGCCTCTGAAAGTACGGAAGACTCGAGATGCGATCATGCATCTCCTCCAGTGCCATGAGCCTCAGTCTCACCGGTGGCAAATCAAATCGCCGTTCAATGATGTGAGCCGAGGAACTTCGCTTCCTTCGTGAGATGCTTGCCAACCTGCAGCTCCCAGCAGGTGAGGTACAGAGGGATGAAGAACCTGACACTGCACACTGCACACTGCACACGCCGGAACAAGCTAACTTCAAAAATAGTTGCTGTGCATTTCTCGTTTAGATGCCGAGCCGGGCACAAGTCTGCAGCCTCTGCATCCTGGGTGCGGCAGCCGGTGTGTCTTAGGAAGCGGTCGACGTAGACCTCCGAGCCCCAGAAGCCAATCCGAGCACAGGAGATCGGCCTGTCCGCCAGGTCCCCCATGTCGTAGACATAAACCCGTGGAGCATCCGGAGGGCACCAGCCCTGGAACCGCCCCTCCAAGCCCATCACCAAGTTGTAGTGATCAAACATATCATGGTTGATCATCTGCAGCCAGCGGCAGTCTTCCAGGCCACTTGCTCGCTGAAGCAGGCGCTGTGCATAACTGCTCGCTTTTCTCGCAGCATCACTGCCTGCCGCTCTTTCAATTCCTGCCAAGCTGTGGAGAATAACTGCTGCAAAACCAAATATGCAGTCTTCCTCACTGGCCTGCCTTGCTTGCATGCTTTGATTGGCTTTTTGTAGCAGTGCAGTTATGTTTGGCCAACCAAGAAATGAGGTTCCTAGCGCCTGCGAAAGCTGGTGTGCCCAGAAGAATCCCGCCCACTCATCGCCGGTGACCCAATGGGTTCCACGACACTGCAGCTGCCGTGGCAGTTTTGGCACGTCTTCTTTACGATGGCAGTCTTGTGGTAATTGAGAATCACTACCATCATTCAGACAGCAAACCTCATAGGTGTACAGCGAGTCGAAGCAGTCAGGGCGTGGCGGACTGCAGCAGCTGTCGTAAGAGAAGCCGACTCGCCAACATGCTTCGTTGCCCTTTGCACTGGCAAAGCTGAAAGCAAGTCCAAAAACCATGCACCGCCCCTGCCATCCCTTGGTAGCAAGGCCCCAGGGATCCATCAAATTCACGGTGGCATGAAGATCAAGCGGCACTGCAAGTATCATGCACTGTCTCCAGACGTCGGAATTGAGCCCTGCTGCGGCGACCCACGCTAAGAAACGGATTTGCTATGAACCGCCAGCCGAAAATGTTTTAGCCTCTTCCAGTTCAACAATAGGAAATCGGAAAACACATGAACAACAGCTGCAGAGTCCTTGACACTACACTGGATGCCATCGTCTGTGTTCTCCTTCAGGCCAGCACCAGTAGCTCAGTAGCTCATGTAGTACCATCCCAGAACTCTTGTTCTCGCTACGATAGTGCCAGCGTGGCAAGACGCCTCAGGCTTCTCACGGCCATTGCTCGCTGCAGATCGTGCATCTGCAAGACCTTTCCTAAGTGAAAACAAGGAGGTCCAGACCCAGACAAGAACCTGCCAATTCTGGAGAGCTGCTCCAATGCCTTCTGTGCCCACCCACGATCCTGACGGTCCAGAACCTCAGGCTGTAGGCAAGTTTCAGTTTCGTAGCACCCGAACTGCTGACGAAGACCTAAAGCAACCTACATTACTGCCGCTGACTCGGTTTGCGTGCAGCACGTGGCCCTGCCTTCTGCTGACGCTTTAGCTTTGCCAATTCCTTATCAACGTCCGCTGCGATGGAATCGTCGAGATCCCGTGCTTTCAAGAGATCCTGATTGAGGACCAAAAATGTATTCGGTCTCTCCACGACATGACCAGACCCGATGCAACATGAAACTTCGAAATTCACTCCTTCTTGGCCTCTTCCAGGTTTCCCAGCTGCACTTGGCACCTCAGAGACAGCAAGCCCTGCCTGCACTCCTGCAGCCGACAGGCCAGCGAGAACGAGACGACGACACGGGGACACAGAGAGCAAGAGCGAAAGCGATAGACAGCGAGAGATCGCGAGAACGAGGAAGCCAGGGAGAGGTCCAAGAACAACCACAGCCTGAGAATCCCACTGTCCCCGTCGAAAGAGCGCCTTGACCTGCGGCCACTTCTCCGACATAATTACATGTGCTTCTTTTGTTTTGGCACTGCGTTCAAGCATTCTGTAAGACGGAGACGCAGGAGCTGTCGATATCAAGGATCACTTCCGCGCACTTCCGCTCCGCTTCCTGCCAGCAGCTCCTGGCGTCGCGACGGAACCGTCTCGCCTCGTGTAAAAACGCGGAAAGCTAAAGCTCCTCCTCATGAGGACCAGTGCCCAATTCAGAAGGATCGGCTTCTGGCCTCTCCAAAGATTCTGGAGACATAAAGCCAGTCCTGTTTCAGCTGTAAGGCTTTAACACTCGCGAATCCTCTTGTTGTTGGCGACCGCCTTTTCATCCTTCTTGCCGCCTGCCACCCACCACCGTGGCGGCCAAGCACCATGTCTCGGGCTCATACGCTTGCCCTGCCTCCCATGCCTGCCATGCCGCCCATTCCGCCCATTCCGTCCATGCCACCCATGCTTCCCATGTCTTCGGCTTCGATGACATCCATCAGCGATGATCCCCTCTCGTAGTAGTCCGCTGCTCGCTGCAGACGTCCTCACAAGCAAAGTGTCAACAACACATCTGAACACATGCAGGGGGGAAGACCTCTCTTCAGCATCGCATTGCCGCGCTCACCTTGGATGCGGAGCTGCGTGCTGTCTGGTGCACACGATGCGGGGCAAAAATCACCTCATGCTTTTGCAAGCAGGATGCGCAACCGACTTGCCATGTCAATCCGCTCGTCCACCGACATGCGGAACCTTGGTCTTTCTATCACTTGTAGCAAATTACCGTGCTTGGGGCATGATGCAGCTGAGTGCTGGTCTACCAGGCCAGATTAGGAACTCCTGAGATCCTGAGAACTCCGGCGAGGAGCTTGTCGTGCTGATTGCCCCGCATGGTTGCGATCTCGAATCTCCAACGGCCTCAGGGCTTCAAGCTCGAACTCGAAAGGTTGTCCAGACCGGCTAGGCCCGAAGTGGGAAATGCTACTGGTAACAAGCTGATAAAGACCAGCAACGCTCCAGGTCGCTACCTTCGGAAGGCGTATTTTCCTCATCAGCAAGGGCATGCTCCCCGATGCCCACCTTGCCGTCATGAAACGGCAAACCGTGTGTTGGAGAAATGCGAAGTGCAGGAATTGCCGACGTGAAAGTGTACACAATCTGGCAAACGAGGCTCGACGTCTACCACGTCGCCGACTTGGACTCCTGAGGACGACAAACAAAGGTCTCACGATCGTCTGCGGGCATGGTGGGGACCGGCTTGAGAGGTGATTTCGTGCTCGAACCAAAGCCGGGCGTCTCCGGGCAGTGATTTCCAGCGCCCATGGCAGCGTAGCGCCGCCAACCTCGACCTTGGCCAAACGTAGCTCCGAGAAACTGAAGACCGCAAACCTACTTAACAGCGACAAGACAATGACCCAGTACAGGGCAGCTGGGGCAGCGGCTTCGCTCAAAGGCTGCCCCTCAGCGGTGCGATAGGCAATGATGCAGCCATCGCCTTGCCAATGCCGCAAACAAGACTTCCACCTCTCACCCTCACACTTGGAAACTGCTCTCTGCAACCGCACGCCTATGCGGGAGCCCTGGGACGCCGCCCTGCAGCCAGTCGTGGTCAGTCTGAAGGCGTCTCCGCTGCACGAGGACAATCACTGGCAGCCTTCTGCGCACAGTGTTCCTCACGGCGCCATCGCAAAGGACCACCTCACTATCGGCCGCCTCTTTGCGCCTGCCACGGACAAGCCTACAGCGGGGACCACGACAACTGCATGCAAGTCATGCAATGGTCTGCTGGAGAGGGAAGAAGTTCAGCACAAACGCTGCCAACCCGGACCTGGACTCCTCTGCGTCGGCATCCTCGTCCTTGCTGGCTGCCTCCTGCTTCGAGCCGGGAGCCTGTTCTGTGTTTGGCTCACCGCCTCTGCGCAGTCTCTCTGAGGCCGCTGTGTCCCAGCGCACCTCTAAGCCGATGGCTCCATCGCTTTCTAGGAGATGCTCTAGGTCGGCATTGGACAGCATGTGCTCGAAATGAAAATGGCTTTAAGCAGCGTTGTAGATCCTCGTATATAGGGCATGAATCGGCTTTGGGGGTAGTTAACAAAAGCTCTGTGCAGTGCCTACATGTTTAGCTAAACATCTGTGTTCAAGCCTGTTACAGACTACGGCAGACAAGCTGATAGAGTCATTTGGTGGAGGCCCAGGCTGAGACATCACGTGACGTCGAAAGGGGAAGTCTGGCCTGGCCGGCCTGCCGCCTTCTCTTCAGGGGCACGGAGTAGGAGGCAGATCCTGGGCTCCACGAGATGAGAGGGAAGCACGATAGAATGTGACGTACCGGGCCTGTAGCTGGGTCCACATCTAGCTTCACATCCTGCAACCCTGCCAAGCAGGAGGTCTCTTTGCGCGAGTATCCGGAAAAACATCGGGGTTCCGCAAACTGTGTGCAGCACGGGCCTGCGAGATCTGTACCTAAAGATAGTGTTTCCTGATGCAAGCTGCTGAATCAGAAGTTCAGAGCTTGAGATTACTCTTCTTATGCTTGTCTGCAACTATGCCCAAGCCATCATCTGAGGGAATGTCAGCCGTCAGCAGGCATGCTGCAAATGCGCTGAGAACACGAAGGCCTTGCCAAGACTCACAAGCGCAAGAGGCCCTTGGTTCCGCTCGTTTGCGAAGATCATTTTCATGTTTGCAGTCGCAGGTCTACAAACACGGCATCTTGCTGCAGAAAGGATCTGTGCAGTGCGGAGGCAGGCAGAACAGGCCATGTGTCTACGATGAAATGATCAAAACCTCGACGAGCGGAAACAGCAGTGTCTGCAATCTGCAGACTTTGCACACATGCTTCCAGTCCAACACAGAAAGAGCAGTCGGCCTTGTCGAGACGCCCCGAGGCCCATCTACCTTCACTGCAAAATCGTAGGCCGTAGGCCCTAGGCCCTGAGCGACAGATAAATCAAAAAGCAAGCGAGACAAGCATCGCACGTTTGATGGGCGAAGATGCCCACGGATGGGGTGCGGGAGGCAAGTCTCACCGCATCCCTGCTGATAAGCCAAGACCAGGCGGATGAACTGCAAATAACCACTCCTGTTAGCAGAGATTTTCATTCCAAGCGCAGCCCAAAGGCCGTTTCTTTGTCCGGAGGCACATCGAGTCAGAGGTCCTAGTCCGCATAACCTTCCCCGCTACACTTGTCACACTTTTCAAAGGCCTCAAAGTTTGGATATTCCGAATTCGTTCAACTTGGGCTGGGGAAGGCTTGCGAGCACGTCCCGGCAAGGTTGCCGGGACGCCATAAATTTCGAATTAGTGCAACTTGGCAAAGGAATTCAGCACCTTGCAGACCTTGCAGCTACAGCACAAGGCTGCTCAGTCAGCAGTTCCAACTGAGCTTGGGAAAGTTTTGACAATCGCTTGCGAGCGAAGGCCCGAGAAGACTGGGAGTGCGGTATGCGAAGAGTCCTTCCTACAATGCAGGGGCATCCTTTTTCCGGACAAACCTCTGTTGGTGACACCACGACAGTGCAGTGAACGAGCCACCTGGCACCATTAGGCCCGGTTGAGATCTCGCAGCGGCGCCTTGTCACCGAGCTGGCTTGCTCGACTTGTGAAAAACAGCAAATGCTGCAAAGAAGTAACACGCATGAAATTCTCCTCTTCTTGCGACATGCACACAGTAGATATCAAAATCTTAACTGCTTTCGGCAGCATGGGGCACGGTTCTTGTGCTCTTCCTGTGGGCGCGGCTCGCTGGTCCCCGGGCTGTTTGGTCGGACTGCAGCGCACCTCCAGACGCTGCTGCAGAGCTTACCGGAGCTCAGAGTTCTAGCCTAGCAGCGAGAAGCAATCGGTAACCCCCTTTGGACACCGCAAATAAGCATGCTCGCCACACACGGAGAACGCACACACACCTTCATCTCCAGCAACTTCTCCTCGGATTTGTGCGAAAGCAACTCGTTAGCCACTGCTTTTGGTGAATTATCACTACAGTTGAGCACATGCACACAGGTCCTAGACTCCGATGTGCGAAGCATGCAGGAGACTGCTCGCTTCTGGAGCTTCTGACTCTCTGTAAAGGGCTACCGAGGGGCTATAGCCGGGCTGGCTCCGCAATCTGCATTCTCCCCAGAAGTCTTGTACTTCTCCTGGCACACAGGGATAGGGATGTCCCTCAGGGTCTGGGCCGCAGGCCTCGGCCTCGACCACCTCATCCGGCAATATCGTTGCTGGATTGCCCACAACTGCCAGAAGCTCCGAGATGGCCTGCCACGAAGAATACCACTTTAGCCACCATGGCCGCTCTCCAGCCGCTGACGCCCGAAGGATGTGGCCTTGTCGGCGTCCATGGCATTGGCTGCCTTCTGCTTCGCCTGTGCAGAGCCGCAGAGGTGCCAAAAAGGCCGCGGTCGACGCTCCCGAAAACAAGCCTGGTGGCCGCGCAACTGCTGAGCCTGAGCACCATCTCCGCAGCCACAGCACGACCCTGATGTACAAGTGGACCGGCCTCGTCCCTGCTGAGGTTAGCATCCTTGCAAAACACAACCCTGCACAACTGAACACTTGGCGCACTTGAGGCCCTGAGACACACATTCCCGGTCCTTCCCATCCTCGTCAGGCACCTCCTCGTACACTGCGTCAATGCCTCAAGACAGAGATCCATTGATTCAATGACAGGCCTGCCGTCCCGCTGATAGACCACACTCGTGGCACTGAACTTGGAATGACACTGCACACTGCTACCAAGGCTCTCTTCACAGCTGTCACGACAGCCTGCCAGAAATTCAAGCATGTGTCAACAACCAGGAGCAACCCCTCAACAGAACTATATCTGAAGCCATGAACTTCAAGGCTACCTCGCGACAGAGCTCCAGTTTCTTTTGCAGCACTCGCAGCTCTTCGTGCGCATGCTCCAGGTCCTCACGAGTTGGGGTGCGCCAATGCCTTGGGACATGCTGCAGCTTCAAGACATGACCGGCCTGCTTACTTGAACTCAGCTCTGCCTGGACCGTTGTCAACCTCGGCGTTGCCACAGGCCACTACTTCGCCGAGCTAAAACCCGCGCTCTGGGAGAGGCGCTCTTTCGCTGTCAGATCACGGGCACGGCTCAGGCTGTCAAGATCCTGCCTGACCGAGATGCGAGAACCTTCCCCCCCCTCTCTCTCGACATCTGTCAGCACAAGTTGTGAGCCTTTTCTTAAGCTCTCGCTCTCGGAGCTGTATGTTGGCTTCCCGCAAACCTTATGCACCAAGCCAAAGGCAAACTGCCAATACAACAGGATTCTCGCAACATGCGCGAGCATCCTCGCTATTGAGCGTTTCGCGTACGTGCTCCTCTCGCAGAGCTAGCAGTGCCGCCCGCGCGCTTGCAGCAGACGGCTGGTCCTTGATGTCTGGACGGAAAAACTCGCTGCCTCCGATTCAGTCTCTTCGACAAGATCAGGCTCCCGACCAGCTTGTCCTAGCAGGGGCAGGGGGTCCTTCCATGGAACCTCCTTTACACCACCTCGGACTGCCTGGGACCGAGGATGCCGAATCCCGAGACCGAAACCCGGCCTGTGGAGAACAGCTGCTGCAGTTGCTCAGCGGAGAGCCTCGTGCTTCACTCAAAACCCATCTTTGCTCGCAAGGAACAACCCCGCGACGACCTCGTGAGGACGAGGGGGGAGGCGTCAGAAGCGCAGGCTCATCCTGGCACTTGGCGCTTCGTTCAATTGGCACTCAAATTGATGTGGTACGGGATGAGCTGCAACCCCTGAAACTGCATGGCCGAAGCATGAGGAAGTCCTCCGCCGGCGCCTCGGCAGCACTACTTCAGACCATCAAGAATCAACAGCCCGAGGGGGCAGGCCGGCGCCAGCTCACTCGCTTTCACGAAGCCACGGGGTACCACCGGCAGCCAGCCTGTGGCTGTAGCTGCTGTAGCGCAGAGTCTTGAAATGAGTTCTTCTTCCTGCTGATCCTGTATCTTCTAGCCCGATAATATACCTACGACTGGGTTGCATTTCCGACGAAAGCCAACGCCTTGCCCAACCGATGCTAGCCTGCTGCGTTGCCCTCCCGCTGCACCGGCCTTCCACGGGCTCCTGGGGCCAGGGTGCCTCCTGGACCTTGGTCGCTGTGAGTTAAATTCCGTTCTGAGGGATGTTCTGAGGAGAGCGACCGGACTGCGGCAGCAACAAAACCGTGGCGAGGCTTTTGCAAGCCCGTGCTGGGGATGGGGCGTGCCATCCAGGTGAAAACAAGTCAATCCTGTCACAACCGCCATGGCAAAGGAAGCCAACATGAGCGAAGTCACTGTTAGACTGGGGTCACCCACGCGCCTGTAGCCCACTTCACTTGGAGCTGTTCGCCAGGAAGCTTGACGCGTCGTCACCTTGCTTGATCCAGGCCGACTTCGTACACTACGATCTGAGCTTCCGCACGCGAATCTGCAGTGGTTTGCTTGGCACCTGACCCACCACTGCCCCTTCTCGCTTTCCCTCTTGGGTTGCCGAGTGACCTGCCCACTGGAAGGAAAAACGAAGAACTGAGTACGCAATGCTACAGAGGCATTGACAGCATCTTCTTGCTGCCTGGAGTTCACCTCGAAAAGTTGTCAATTGTTCGAACACAGACGTATTGAGGATTTTTCGACTCGGTAAGTTTTCCGAAAGACCTCGGACGGCACCAAAGGGATCAGGTTTCTTAGACTCGGGTCTTGGCTTTGGCACAAGCTTGAAGCCAGGCAGCCCAAGCCTCCTTCTTTCTGAAATGGCGCGATTCCTTGGCAAAGCCGCGGTCCCGGGCAGCTCTAAGATCGGAGCCGAACAGGTTTCAGGCTCAAAGCTCTATGGATTTCACATGGGGCTTGGGTAATCTGAATGGGGCCTGGGTATACAAAGGAGCTCTGCTCTGGCGTCCTTGAGCTCTGCAAGGGGCCTTGAACTGCGATCGAACACGAGACTCCACAACTTCCATCGAGATCATCCTCACTAAAAAGAGGAGTTCCTTCCCAGGTTCCTAATGAGTCATCGCTAGGCACATCGTCGAACTGAGCAAATGGCGGAAGTGACTGCGGGTGCGCTGAGGCGCCGAGACCTGGAAATTCACAGCGTAACTTCGACTTGGAAACAACTCACAGGCTCAGGTGTTATTGAGTGGCTGTTGAGGAGCGGAGGGTTCCGAGGCTTTCGTTGACACGGTGCTACCAGCCACACAAGTGCCTCCTGCCCTTACAACTGTCCAGCACCACCACGTGCCTCCACTCTTGCCCCTCGCTGCTTTGACGAGGAGACGCCGCACCAAGGCCCAAAGCTGCCTCGAGGGCTGTCTGACCGTCCCACAAAACGACTGCCACGGCTGGTAAGATGAGACACTGCCGCTGCAATGAGCGGGCTCACTGCCAGCCCCCCGGATAGTCAAGATTTCAAACAAAGGACCCAGCACCCGTAAAATACGCAGACAAAATAGCACCCTCCACTTCCAGCTTTAGTCACTTTAATCCACCTGAATGCCCTGCCTTCTGTCGATGTCCTTCCATGTCGAAGGGGACTGCCTGCCTGCGGCAAAGGCTCGAAAACTGCAGGTTCGGTGTTCATCTTTTGGAAACAACAAGATTTCATGAATTTCACCAATCATCAGAAGCTTCGGCTTGTAAACGATGTATTTCTGATGGCCGCGAAAAGGTGATCGAAGGGTGACGAAACACAAGTGTGGCAGACCTTGCAGAATCGTGAGGGGTAACGTTTAAACTGGCTTTGGCAAAAGGCTCTGTGGTCCCGCCAGCAGTGACAACATACGATCGATCAATTCAAGTGAAGTGGAAATGCGTCGCGCTGCACAGCGTCGGGCAGGTTTCAAAAAAAACTCCCCGTAACAAATTCGGTTGGACTACATATTCAGCCCGATACGTACGATATTAATTGTTAACCGTCCAAGCTTTCAAGAAATCAATTTTCAGGTGATATCATCCACGGTGTGGTGCGGCGTTGGGTCGCACCTTGACGAAAAGGCAGTGGCACTCTTGGTCAACCCTTCTACGAGCCCGCAACGCTGCAGCATTTCTCAATCATTCAAGCTTAAATGCATGACCTGATGGTGGGCGAAGGCCGCACACCAACATCCGTGATCCAACGCAAAAAAACACGTTAACACCCCAAAACGAGTGAACCAAAAAAATGAATGGCTCGACAAACCCCAAACAGCCTGAGCGGGTCGATGAAATGCCCAAAACTTTTCCAAAGGGAAATCAATGCAAAGTCGTAGTAGCAGTTGTGGTAGTAAGGATAGCAGGAGTAGGAGTAGGAGCAGGGAGAGAAACCCCAAACGTGAACCCTACGAGCAACAGTACTAATGACAGATCTATAACAACAATCAAGCCTGACCGCGAGTGTGAGCATGATGCTGAAAGCGGAAATGAAAAAAGTAGTAGTAGTAGTACAGCAATAATAGTCGTACCTGTAGTAGTAAAAACAATAAGAGTAACCACTATAGTAGTAGTAGTAGTAGTAGTAGCAGTGGTAAGAGTCGTAGTCGTTGTCGTCGTCGTGGTAGTACGTAGTGTAAATATAGACCTGGCCGAATCAACTGGAGCTTCGTTGGCGACGGCCACTTGACGATCCTGCCGCACCCTGCATGGTAAGGAAAAAGTCGAGCCATGAAAACACGCACAAAGTGCAAGGCTTGTCGCTTGTACAGCGAATGACAATAAGTGACACAAAGAAGCCCTAAAGGGAGGCCCGACTGGCGAATGCTGAAATTTGAGATTCTTGAGAAAAGAGGTGGGGGCAAACAGATTCAACAAATTTAAAATCTTTTCCAACAACATGAACCGGCACATGTCAGATTTCAACATCATAACACACATTCCGACCCTGCTCCAGCATGCACAAACCTGCACATGTCAATTTCTGCAGGTTTTTCGTGGTACATACACAAAAAAGTGAACAGGAAGATGAACATGCGTGCTCTCTGCATGTGGCATCTGGTTCTCGTGGAGCATGCATGAACTTTAAGCTCCCCCCTTTTAAGCCCCCCTTGAACCCCCTTTAAGCCCCTCTTTAAGCCCCCTTTTGGCCCCCTTTAAGCCCCTTTAAGCCGCCTTTTAACCCCCTTTAAGCCCCCTTGCCCCCTTCAAAGCCCCTTCAAAGCCTGAAACCCCCCCAACTCCCCGTTTTCTTGCAAGTGTCTTGATGCTCCAAGCCCAACGGTGATTGGTTCAAGCGCATGCTGCGGCGGCAAACTTGTTTCTTGATTCATAGTTCAACCCGAGACCGGCAAATACTCGTCACACCTCACTCTGACCTGCTGGAGCAACCTGGACCAACCGTTAAATTCTGGGCAGTAGTTGAAACACTTATGGAAGCTTCCAAGCATGGAAAAAAAGGAAACCGGTTGAGACTTCAGCAAGACGGTCTCAAACCCTTTGCAAGAACAGAAAAGTGAAAAAAAATTGCCGCAGTTTCTAGCTGGAGGCTTACCATCCAACAACAGGCTCTGAAGTTGCACTATCTGATTCGTCATCTTCGCAAGACTTTTTCCTTCCACGAGGAACAGCTTCGTTTGTGAGCTTGAAAAAAAAGAGAGCGAGGACAAAACACCCAAACCCGGAGCTTGACAGAGCGACAAAGGCAAGAGCGACAAAGACGGCAAAGGAAAGAAGAACAAGAAGAAGAACAGACAATCTGGAAAGAGACGCTCCTTGATAGAGCGATCCTTTGAATTTCTTCTGCTCATGGGGTGGTAGGCACCTTTAGGCGGCTTCGAGGGTTTGAAAGAGAAGCTAAAGGGTCTGAACGGAGGGACTTGGACGGACTTCAGGATGAATTTTATTTCCTCAAAGTCTTGTGGATTTCTTTGCTGGTTTTGAAAAAGCGGCAAGTTTTGTTCGGATGGGCTCCGCCTCTTTGACAACGGGCCCTGAAGCGAATAAAGACATATTGCAGGCCTAAGATTGCACCATGGGCACCTTTTCGGAGCGGAGGGTCTGCTGCCAACTGCAAGCTGGATGCTTTTGCTTCGAAAACCAAGAACACAAAAGTTCGGAAAAAATGGCTTGAACCCAACCCTACAAATTATACAGGAAACGAACTACGCACCGAGAAAAAGCTCTGTGTCGATCAGCTTCTTTCGTTGCAGCACGTCGCATGTTGTTCTTGCAAGCATTGCTGGCATAAGAAGCAATCGATGCGATCCAAGCAGGCAGAAACTTGAAACAACAACTTGAATTTTGTCTGTGTGGCTGCGTGTGTTGGCTTGCGTTTTGTTTGATTTTTTGCACAAGTTTCAACGTACTTACTCGCTTCTAGCCAACAGAATTCTGAAGAAAGTGGAAACAACAGAGCTCTTTGGTTTTTGTTTGGCTACAACTGTTGATCTTCCACAGTGCTGCAGTCACGGTCACGAAGAAGTTTTCAAGCGGAAATGACAGCACAAGCGTTGCAATTTCAGGTCGTGGCGAGACCTTGCCTTTCCACATGTCCGCTTCAATTGACGCCTTCGCAGTACCTTCACCCACCTTGTTGAGAAAGCATGGGCCAAGATCCGCGACAAGATCCGAGATCTGCTTTAGCTTGTTATTCAACAGCAATTCAATCGTGTGCAACTTGGTGGTTCTGGCCGTGGGTGGTCATCGATGAAACCTTTTACAGGAAAATGTCAAAGGCGTTTGGCACAAGCACAGAGAAGGGCTGTTGCCCGCAGACACGTGCTTCTTGCGAAGTTCTTTGCATTGCTTCGGTCTAGGACCACACTTCCGCAGCCCTGCCCGACTTTTTCTGAGCTTTCTTTTAGGCCTAGGGCCCTGGTGCTTTTGCTTTTCCCCGGACCCTAAGTTTTTTCCGCTGATGAATGCAATGGCCGATGCCGCCATGGCAAAACTGGAGAAACCGGAGACGCAGAAACCTCCCAGTGCAGAGCCTCCCCGACAGGAGGCGCCACAGGCTACGACTGCAGAGCCGGTGCTGCCCGCCCCGGCAATGGTGAATACGGAGCTCTCACAACAAGAGCTGGAGGCCTTCNCAGGAGGCCGGAGCGCCGTCCTCGCCGCCAAAGAAACAAAGGACAGCCGATGAGGAAGACCTAGCCGAGTTCGAGAGAAAATTGACCGAGCTGGACATTAACTTTGGTGATCTAGACCCAGAACTGCAGAACAGGCTACGTAGCAGCACGAGCTCGAGAAAAGATTTTCTGGCCATACATAGCACAGACAGCTGCTACAATCCGGAAGATGGCACCTGGATGCCACAAGCTATTGCCAAGAAGCGAGAGTTTGGAGCAATAACGGGACGCGATGTCCCAGACATTACTGCAGAAGCCAATGTGCAAGCAGCCATGATGAAGTAGCACGAGAAGTCGATTTTGCCAAGCCTGGACCAACTTTATCAGTGCTGCGATGGTTTTTACAAGATGGCACAACATGAGTTTGCTTTGACCCAGTATTCGCTTGAGAGACAGGCGGCGCANCGATTTTGCCAAGCCTGGACCAACTTTATCAGTGCTGCGATGGTTTTTACAAGATGGCACAACATGAGTTTGCTTTGACCCAGTATTCGCTTGAGAGACAGGCGGCGCAGATCCAGACATTGGAACGCGCGCGTACCAACAAGACAGTTTTATTGATGGATTTGCCGCCGATTTACAGCAAGAAGGTCCACCTGTTGTTATACGTCATAATGAATGTCGAACGTTTAGAATCCTGGGACACTGTTGCGGCGGTGCACAACCACATGGTAACTTCGCACACTTCGGTGGTGCGGGTGGAACTCATCACGGAGATGCAGGCCATGACCTTTCGCGACAGCATGCGACAAGGGCGCCGTTACTGGCGCACAGGCGACGGCAACGATGTAAAACTTCGCGTTGAAGCTGACCTCCCCACTGACGACAGAATCTCGATGCAACCTTACTATGCGCTNGCGCACAGGCGACGGCAACGATGTAAAACTTCGCGTTGAAGCTGACCTCCCCACTGACGACAGAATCTCGATGCAACCTTACTATGCGCTCCTGGATATTTTAGCAGAACTGGTCGCAGGCGGCCAATGAGGACAATGTCAGCCTGCAAACCTGGCGCCAGACCCTACAGATCTGGACACCGCGTGGAGAAGAACCAAAGGTCCTATTGGGCCAAATTAGCTACGTTCTGGACTCGNTGGCACGCCAAATTCTCAAGACGACTGCGGGACACGCTTTACCTGGTACAGGCGCTACGTCGCTCCACCGCTGACCGCACGACTGTGCAAAGGGCCTCCTTCGACAAGGCCTTTGACCTGACGACCGCGTCTCACCCACAGGCCTTCCCGTACCAGATCATGCCTGTTCGTATTTCGGATGATAATCGATGCTACGAACTCAGAGTGGGGTACGACGGGAAGGTCCCCGCTGGCGGCATGACCGCCCTGACGGCCCAGGCTTTTCTTGATCAGGGTTATGAGGATTACGGCAAAGGGTCCCCAAAGGCGAAAGGCTCCGGAAAAGGTAAACAGCCCCAGAAGAGAACAGACTACCAAGATTCCTGGAAACCCCGCATGGGTACCAGCAGCAGCTCCTACCAAGGATGGTCCCAGACCCAAGGCTGGCAGGACAGCAACCGTAAAGGAAAAGACAAAGGAAAGGATAAAGGCCCTGGGAAAGGAAAGGACAAGGGAAAGGAACAGCCCAAAGCCAAAGGCGACTGGAAAGACCGAGACCATGATTCCAGAACCAATTGGAAGAAGGACGACGACCAAGATGATTATGATAGCTGGGGCTCTGGCTGGAGCTCAGGAACCTATCCCAGAACCCATCAAACCCCNCCGCTTTTCGGTACACCCTCAGGACACCAACAGCAGCCCCAGAACAAAGGCAAAGGTCGAGGAAAACTACAGCCAGTATTCATTTGTGAGAAATGCTCATGTGCCTTAGGGTACTGTATCGACTGCCCCAATTGCAAAACTCATCCTGTACCCCCAGGCTTCATGTGGAAAGACACCGTACAATGGCAGGCTCTTATATGCCCCTGTAT
>BGNK01002142.1:2629-24474 GCA_003297005.1 Symbiodinium sp. clade A Y106 | reverse complement strand
ACACCGACTCCCAACTTGCCTATGATTTTCTGCATGGGCTATCTATTCCGAAACAACACCTTTATCTTCTTACGCAAATTGGCCGTCTAATTGATCACCTACTTCCCCAGATTCAAATTGCCTTGATGAAGATAAAGGGACACGCTGGACAACAAGGCAATGAACGTGCCGATTTACTGGCCAAAAAGGGCACTACCACTGCATCTAACATAGGACGGCACTCCCCCTTGTCCCGAGCGCCACTGGGGGAAACCCTACTATTCCGAGCTCCCCGGACGTTTGAACTTTTACCCCTCGAAGAACAGGCCTCGATACTACAACAGGCGGCCCTGCAGGCTGCCCCCCGGACTAAAGCAGAAAACTTCTATAAAAAAGAGTACCTCTCTGAGCCGACCAAACGCCTTATTGATCGCATAGCAAGCACCCCTCCAGACGACCACGAGCTCCTACAGAAACTGCGTAAAGCCGTTAAGCGTCGAGCCNTAAAGATAAGAGGCAGCATCTGTGTAATAACCTACTCCAGGATAGCAAGGGCCCCCCTTCGAAACAATGGTCCACCCTCAAATATTTGCGTAAGGATTACGTACCGAGAACTCAGGGAACACGAAAACCTAATGGACAAATGTCCAGTAAGGCCAATAAACCGGAAGTCATGGCCGAGCACCTTAAGGAAAACGTCTGGAAATACCGCGATCTCCCCCCTTTGTGCGCTACTCCTTCCTATTTTTCCGCCAGCACCTATTGACACAAGCCCATTTAAAGAACAGGAACTCATGAGCGCGCTTTCGCGCCTCAGGAACCGCAAGTCCCCAGGCCCGGACCAGCTACCAGCAGAAANTACCAGCAGAAATTTGGAAATACGCTCCCAGAGAGGTTCATAAGGCGCTCTTAGCGCATTTCAACAAAGCGTTTCGAAACGCAGAGTCGCCCAGGTCTTGGAAGGTGGCAGACATCGTCGTGATATTTAAGGGCAAGAAGAAAGACCCCACGCTCCCCGCGAGCTACCGTCCAATCTCGCTCATTAACTCAGTCTATAAAATCTACGCCTGTTTGCTCCATGCACGCCTCAAGGCGGCGATAGATGATCGTATCTCTCCTGTGCAATTTGGCTTTAGGGCCGGTAGATCAACCTCGACACCGTTGTTTGTGCTACGCAGACTCTTAGAACTACATGAGAGACACCAGGAATCCTTTTTTGCACTCTTCCTTGACTGGTCACGGGCCTTTGATTCGGTTTCCCACAATGCGCTTTGTAACGCGCTTAGCCGGTTCGGCATCCCACCTCAATTCGCTGAGCCGATATTGTCCATATACCATGACTGCCATTTTAAAGTTAAAGATGCTGGTCATTTTTCCCGATCCAAGCACTTCGCACAGGGCATCCGACAAGGTTGTCCCCTCTCCCCCTACCTTTCCGTTATCACCCTCTCGGTCCTGTTTCATGACACATATGAAGCTTATCAACACACGTATGGGCCTCGCCCCTCGGTTCTTACAACTGACTATAGACTTACGGATATTGAGTATGCAGATGNGCCGTTAGCTCAAAATAGACGGGCTTGGGCCGAGTTAGAAGTTTTACGTTAACAGCTGAAAGGGCTGCTGACGAGTAGTCTCACTTGTGGACTTGCTCTGCGCAACTGAGAGAGAGAGAATTGCACTTCGTGATCAGACCGGACAGGGTCGCGCGCGACCGGCCTCGGGCGACGGGCCGCGAGATGCCGCGAGCATGCCTGCGCGAGAGACGCAGACATAGGCACCCACTCCGTCGCCGGACGCGTGCTGAACACGTACTGGAACAGCGTGCAAACCTTCTCAAAAAATGCTGTTGCGCCAGCACCCGAGAAATCAGCCTAATTAATTGTGATATAATGATCAGGCTAGCATTCTGCAATTCTGCGGCCCAGTCGCAGTGCATAACATCGCGCAGCCGTGGTTCCTGCCATTGTGTGCGGCATGCCCGAAGCGAGCAGCCGTAAAACCGTGAGGTGCTCGTCCATGTAGGAGCCATTGAATGAAGGTCCAGGCTCGTGTCGAGGGGCACCCGTGCAGCGTCCGGTGGTCGTCACACGCGATCCCATGGTGCTTGGAATTTCCCGATGTCGCCCGGCAGGATGAGCGCCGCATCGAAGTCATTGCTAATGGACTTGCACTCTGGGGTGGCTCGCAACTCGCAGTCGACACTACACTGGTGTCCCCTTTGACCTCTGCTGGTGGCCCCCGCCGGGCTAAGTGCAGCGCAAATTTAGGGAGCACACCTACCCTCAGCTCCGGCAGTCTGCCCGATGCAAGCGCTAGTCGTCCTCGCTCTCGAGCTCGGCGGCCGCTGGAGCACTGAAGCTGCCACCTTTGTCAAACTTCTTGCGCGCCTCCGTGCGAGGGCCGTGCCGGCGTCCTCCCGCGGTCCCAGCATTTCGGCCTTTGCCTCGCGCTGGTCAGCCTTGCTCTGCTTTGCGGCTTCCCGCGCCTTTGCTCCTCTCCCTGCCGCTTGACGGCAAAGCCAATATCCTCCCTTGAGCCGCCCCTTGCAAGCCGCATGCCATAGACACTGTAGCGCGGAGTCGGCCTGGACTTCGGGCTGCACTGGGACTGCCCAGCTTGGGACGCCACTTAAAACGGCGTGTGCAGGATAAAACAAAACAAAAAAAATTCCCAACTGTGGCAAGGAACCGAGGGCTGAGGAAGGTGATCGTCGACGGTGGCGGTGACGGAAAAGGGCTGGGAGGGTTTGCAACAAAAGGCCCGCCGCGAAGGAAAGTAGACCACTGAGCGGAAAAATTTCGGTGCGCCGGCGGGCCACACACACATAAAATGACGATGGGTTAGGATGCTTATGTTAACTACTTTGTGCTATGTTTTCCGGTTGTTGTCGTTGTGGAAGTGCGTACCGTCCAGGATGCAGGGAAAAACTTGGCAGTCATGGCAGATTTGGGGAAGGTTTCCCGTGCGGACCTCAAATGTTCGAGGAGTGCGGAGGTTTTCAGTCCGTCGCGTGTCGCGAGGGGATGCCACGTTGGATTTGGAGGCCCTGCCCAGCGTGAGCTCCAACTGTTTCCATCGTGGGTGCAAACTTGCATATGTCTGGAGTCGTTCAGTTTTCCAAGCAATCCATCCAAGTAATTATTGCTTCAAGTAGTGCGGCAGTGAGTCAGAAGATCATTGCAGGCTGCGGTGGAACATCTATTCAAAGTGGCCAAAGAAGCCGGTTGTTTCGCAGTGCCCTTGGAACATACGGACGAAGGGATGTCACAGGACAGACGATTATTGCTGTGATGCAATGGTTGCTTCTTCCGATGCGGCATGATGCAATGATGAGGTCAGTCCCAAAATCAAGCGAGGATGTGTCAGCCTCCAAGGGAGTTGTGTTTAGCAGATGTCCTTCATGCTGTGTGGTTGCTCGACATCGAGGCGCCGCCACTGTACATTCCTGGCTTGCTTGCAGCGGAAGACATCCAGGAGGGTGAGGAGCCGGGTTGGTTTTTGTTGTGGTACTGGGCTGCAGAATCTTACGTGTAGGTTCGCTGTCTGTTGAAGTAACAGGAGCTTTTGCGCATTCCAGCGCACCTGCATCTCACGTTCGAGCCTCGGTGTCCTTCTTTGATTCAATCCGAAATCCTGAACATCATGTAGCATGTAGAAAGTATGGTAGCATGGCAGCTGACGGCAGCAGTGTCGAGCGATGCCCCCGTCATTCAGGCCTCCTGCGGTTGAAGCCGCTGCTCCGGCACTTGCAGCTGTCGGGGCCCTGAACCTGCTCCATGTGGGTTTGTGATGCTTGTCGTTCAGACCCTTTATCATTAGCTTCGTTGCATTGTTGTATTCCATAGAAGTACAACAGAAGCTTTCGATCCTTTTGGTGCAACAGACGGATGACTGAGGTTGCGAAAAAGCAGTGCTCTCAATCGAATGTTACATGTGCATCTGGATGCGTCATCATATCAAGGACATTTGTATGAAGTCTCGCCTTCCGTTCAGGTCAGCAATGCCGGATCATCGACGTTTGCGCCTCAGAAGCTGAGCCGCTTGATGACATGCGGTCCCGACCTTAGAAGAGCCTCCCCTCCATGAGCCCTCTGAGGTTCTGAAGCGCTGCACTCCTTCTTCCTCGCCCGGCTTTTGGCCGACTCCCAGGATGGAAGCCCTGAGGGTTCGAGGATAGTTCAGGACGGCCGGGGGCTCCTGCAGGGCTCACTTCGACCTGGCAGGAGAGGGCCTTGGACAAGGCAGCGGAGGATCGGGCAAGCGATGCTTGCAGCAGTGTGGGCTGAGGTGTTCGGGTTTATGTGTTGTTTTTACTACAGGCAGCTTTTCCGCTTCTCGATGCCGTGTAGCAGTGCAGCAGCTCAAGCCGTGAAGACAGCCATGCCAACCAAAAGGTAGCCGTGCCAACCGAACGGCCTACAGTTATACAAAGTTCACGAAGCAAGGCGAGTGCCAGTGTGGTGCTGATGATGCATAAAGGGTGAAGTGACATCTGAGAACGGTGAAGCATGAACTCTCATGGGCCATGTTTGCCGAGCCCTCCGAAGAGTCAGAGTTGGGCTTTGGAGTGAAGAGCGGGTGTGGTGGTGAAAGTCCGGCTGCGGTCACCAGAGACAGTTAACAGATTCTTCAGCGAGTTGGATTTTCTGTGGCAGTTCGAAGTCAGAGTTTCAGCTTATGAAATTGTCGCCAGGGAAAAAGTATTCTGAGAAGTTACTGGACCGCCAGTGAGGCACAGCAGAAGGCCGGCATGTTGTTTGAGCGATGATGAACCATCCTGTTTTTTGGATCGGAAGTCGCGGCAGGTTTGGGAGGCCTATGCAGACACGCTTCTGGGCGAGGACCGGGTTGCGCGAAGGTGGTGGCGCGACGGTTGCATTGTTGTGCAGCTTCTTCGAGCGCCTTCCCACCGTTGTGCCAGGATTTCGCTTACCACCCATTCAGACTTGCAGCCTTCAATCCTGGCGGGACGTGTCGCACTCGGGAAGTGCTTGCAGTTTCAGGTCTAGAACTAGGAATCTGCTGGGAAGGCGAGAGGCAATGCGGCCGTCGCAGGAGGCAGAATATTTCATCGAGATGGCCTCGGACTTGGTGGTGGGAGCAGGAGTCGCAAGGCGACCAAGAAAAAACAGACATTGTCAGAATGTCTGCAGGCTATAGCTGCTAGTATCGCCGTAGGCACCTTTACAAGGAGCACCGTCTTTCAAGAACGTTCATCTTCGCACCATGTCGGAATGGACTTGCACCAAGGCCACCGACCTGATGATGTTACACGAGAGCATGGTGCGGTCCTGCTGGCACGGATTGATCCAGCTGTCAGGCGCTTGCGATCTCCACTGCTTCGTTGGACTGAGACCTAAGTCTTCGAGGGGGTCAAGGGGAGACAGGGGAGGTGTGGCTGGGGAAGGAGAGAAGGCGAAGACACTCATCGCAAGTTGCCCCCGTTAAAGACTTGCGCTGGGGCCTGTGGACCCGTCTGAAGGGTGGAAGGGATGGATGGAACGCTCTATGGTGTGAACGTTGTGCAAATCTCATTCCAATGTGTTGTATCGCATTGCATGTTTGTAAATGAGGTTACTTATCTCTGACGCCAAAGAAGGTGCGGCCAAGAAGCCGGTGTGCCCGATTCAGTCGAGGTGCGGATCAGTTCCCCTCAGTGGTAGAACTGTTCGGGAATAGTGAGGAGTGTCAGAAAGCCTTAAATTAGTACAGAACAGGCATGTCACCTCGTGACTAGGAGCCTGTGCAGGGCTGGCAACTTCAGAACGGATTGCTGCAGGATGTCCGAGTTCGTGAGTTTGTGTCGAGGCAGAAATGTTCCTTCGCGCTCGTCTGTGTTCGCCCCAACCTTAGTCACAAGCTGTTTCGTGTTTGAGAGAGCGAAGGTTTTTTTTAGTGGCAGTGGTGGGAGGGAGATGGAGAGGCCTTTGTTCCTGTAGCCTTCAGCCCTGGAAACTCTCGCACTGTGTCAAGGCAGACACGGGTTTTCCAAACTTGCCTGGGGCTTGGACTGCAGCCTTCAGCCTCTGACACAGTTCCCGGACTTCCTGTGCAATGTCTGCCGGCTGGAGTGGTGGCAATGGCCTGCAGGCGTCGACACAACCCTCGTGCCCGTGGCAGACCTGTGCGGGCCCAGGGCAAGACTGGGCATGGAGTAGCAGCTGCATGTCTGTCTTGCAATGACCAAGTGGTCAATACTCTAGAATCCGGTTTTCCAAGACTTCAGCACGGGAGGACGGGGTGTACACAGTCGTGGACACCACAAACCATTCTCGAACTACTGGACCTCACGCCTTTGACAGCAGCAATCGGGTCCGGTCAAAGCTCAACTCATCGTTTGTGCTTGTTGGCAGGTCCTAAATCCTCCAGCTCTTGGCCTTTGCTTGCAGAATCGGAGTGGTTCAGCTCCCCCAAGTTCTAAACCGTGAATCCGGTAAAGCTGCACAGAAAGCTGATGTAACATAGCATCAGTACGCATGAGCTCCTCGGCAAGCCCCAAAAACCGAAAACCCGGCTCCCGCGAACTTGCACCCGAAAACCTCCAAGGCCCCTTCAACCCAGACCCGGCGAGGTTAAATCACTCTCCCACGCTAACGCCTGGCGTGCTGTGGGCATGGGACGGAGAGGCTCGGCTCTCGGTTGCGGAGGTCTTAATTGTCCATTTATCAATGTTATCAAAGTTTAGGATTTCAGGTTCGCTCCTTTGCAAGGAGATCCGGATGCAAGAAAGGGCTCGGGTATAGATTTTGACTTACGTCGTTTCGCCATATCTTTGAATGCAGGCTGTGAAACCTCTCATACCATGCTAAATTGCAGCAAGCTCCATCTCTTGGCATCTTGTGGCATTGCCTTACTTTGTCTAGGTGCCAGGATAGATGAGTGCTGAGACGCGCTCGGCCCGAATCCAAATAAGTACGGGGTGCCAAGTGCCAAGACAGCAAGCTCAGTCGAAGAATGCCGGCTCTCCATTCTTTCCTGAATGTCAATGTGCACTCTCCATCCTAAACCGCCCCGGTGCCAGGCCTTGAATCCCAAAGCTCCCCGTCGGCGAAGCCAGAAGCAGAAACCAAAAGTCCTGTTCAAGCGATTTCAAGCCATCCCCAAGTCTTCATCATTGTTTCCGTTGTTCCTTTCACGGATGTTGGCGTTGTTGGAGTCTTCTCCTCGAAGTCTCTCTCATTGTCCTGGTCACTGTTGTTTGCGTCGGGGTTTACCAGTTGCGGGTGCGGCCTGCTAAGCAGGAGGTTTGGATTGCCGTCCTTCTTTTCACTTACTGCGTGGACATCTGTCTCGCATAGAAAGTCTAAGTGTCAGCACCGAAATATCAAATCCTGATCCCCAAATCCTGAACTCCCAGGCCCAGTGCATGGTCATCACAGCTGTGAGAGCGGCCTGGGCTGCATTGCAAGCCAGGGGATGGAGGCTACTATGGATCCTTAGACAAAAGAAAAAGAGCCCACGACTAGGGGTCTCTGTTTGAATCCCTATTGTTGATTCGGGCTTCTTCGCATTTCAGGGAGGTCACTCGCTGCCATGCTGAGCACCGGCAGTGCTGCACGTTTTTTCTTTCGACTTGAGGCGGGGACGAGTATTGCAGTCTTTCTTCTTAGATGAGCACAGTGATGATGATCCGATGATCCCGAGGCCCATCGATCTGGTGAGGAGCTCTTTACAACCTACGGGTCGAGGCCGAGGGAGGTCAAAGGGTTGAAGGGCCGTTGAAGGGTTTGAGGGCACGAGGAGCCGGCATGGAAAGGCTGGGTTCCAGGACTTCAGGGTTTAGGGTTTTGGGCCTCAAGGTTTTCGGCCTTAGGGTTTCTGGGCTATGCCAGCTAGGGCGGCAGCATCGAAACCGTATTTTGGTTCCAGTGCTGTTGCCAGGCAGTCTTGCAGTGATTGCTAAGAGCATCCACGCAGACCCAGGACTGAAACAGTCTGATATCCGGGAGTCTTCAGCAGAGGATCTTAGGGTTGAGGGTTAGGTCTCTCAGGGATATTGCGCATCCAACGGATTTTTGGTCTTCCTTTCAGCCCACAGTTTTGTCGGGTGCTTCACCTGGGTAAGTGGCCACCATGAAGACGTCCCGAGGCGGCAGTAAGGCAGATCGGTCTTGTTAATAAACGCACGAGGTAGATACTGAGGCGGCATTGAGAAGTAGGAATCCATGTAGCTAGCAGTAGTACAACGCTTTGAGCGCCAGCAACCTGCGAGCCATGGCTTCGAGTTCCAGATCCGTTTCTTTCAAGGCCGTCACCTCATGTACTGGTGCTCACTTGACAGGTCGAAATCAACAGCCGCAACAGTAAGTTGTGTTGTATTGTGCAAACGACGATGAGGGGGTCGCGTGCCATCAAGTTGAGAGGTTGGTGGGCCTGCCGAGCTGCTTACCGACGAGTTCGCCGGAGTCGGCTTCCCATGTGGGATACTTTGCTGCGATGACTGATGTGGTTCTCAGGTGTCGGGTGCTGTGGAACTTCGGGGTGGTTTGCCACATGACGGTATGCCGGTATGCAAGTAAGTTGGCTTCAGTTTGCACCACCGAGGGCAGTGGTGAAAGTTCTGGAGATCGTCGAGGGCGGTGATCTTGAAGGGGGGTGGCTCATCAAAGTCGCCCTCGGCGACAGCGGCATCGTTGCCTTCACGGAGCGGCGGAGCGAGCAAGAACCAGTCACCCCAGCCTGCCAATGCAGAGCATGACATGTCTTCCCGACGCCCGCGAAGCCCGAAAGCCTGAGGTAGAAAGCCTAAAACCAAACATTGCTTGAACACGACCCGGACCAACCTCATGGCAGGACCGCCTGCAGGCCCTGGAGGACGCCAAACTCGGGCAAAGACTCATGGGTCATAGGTGACGAGGGGAGGGGCGTTGTTTTTTTGCCTGCGCCGGGGTGACTCAAGTAAGTCGTCTTCTGATCGCATCTCTTCACGTCTCGAAAAGGCTTCTTGCGCCTGCCAAGATGAAGCCTGGGGTTCCCGGAGCCTTTTCTTACCTTGTCAGTGTTCTCGTCTCAACTTATCAGACCCTTTCCCTCTGCAAGAGCCGTAGCTTGTTGCATCATTGTACCATTGGACCATGTCCTCCACCCTGCCGACTATTTCTTGTGAGTTTTTCGCTGCACCTCTGCTTGGATTTTGTCTGCCGCGTTGTTTGCCGTATTGGCACGACACCTCCGGACCGGACGGCATAGGCAGTGCTGCAGGACTGTGCATTCCGGGCGTTTAGGGCCTGGAAGCCTGATGTGAGCATCAGGCAGGGTTTCCTTTAGGCCGCGTACAGACCCCTTGAAGCGCAAAAGCCGCAATGCCGCACGCGGAACTCGTCGCCACTGCAGGACCTGCCGCCCACCCCTGCCGCGGAAGTGCTTGGGTTGCTTTAGGGTTTAGGCATTCAGGGTTTAGGTTTAGAAGGGCTGGGGTCCCTTGAGCTTTGGGGTGTAGGCAGTGCATCTTAGGGCATAATTCCTGTCGGTATTTACGGTTGATGGATGTCGATTGTTCAAGCGAGTAGAGTGTGGCCTGCGACTCTCGTCCGAAGGCTTCAGATTCTGGACTTCTGTTGATCGGAGACTTCGCAATGGCGGCAAGAGCTTATGTGCAATGGGTCGGAAGTCTGCAAACTACGTAGCACTACTACTTCACAGCTGCACATTGAGCGGCGTCTGAAACTGTTCGCTCATCGAGCCCCGACGACAAATGCCCCCGAAAACGTGATACACCGCGTGGGAAAGAGGTGCCGGATCCTCCGCTGGCGCAACCTACACGCGCTCCGGCCCCTCAAGGTTTGCTTGGACGTGGGTCCGGGATTAATCTGGTAGGGGATGCCTGACCTGTAATCTTTTGGTTTGAACTTGCAGAAAGTTGTGAAGTGCATTTGCGAATCAACGCGGCTAGCCTGTTAAATGTCACTTGTGTTTCGTGTTTCGTCATGAGCTCCAGTTTGGGCTTGTGAATGAACCCGACCTAAACCAAGATGAATCAAGTGCTCAATGCACGAAGGTGCAAGTGCGCTCTCTTAGTTGGGAGAATTAGCAGACATGGGCTTGTTCTTAGACTTCGCACTTCGCACTGCGCCGTGGCCCGACGAACTGAATGAGCTCGGACCTTGCATCGCGGGGTTTCTTTATCGCAGCCCAACTGTGTGGATTAGAGTCTTGCGGGGTGGGTGTTCTTGTGAGTATGTGCTCGGCTTAGCCCACAGCTCGTTGTGGAGTAGCATGGCTGTATATAAGTTGTAGGATGGGTTGGTGCAGAGTTCGGGTTGCATGCGCTATTCGTCGGCCCTTCTTTGATAGGTTGGCTGTTGGGTCCTGTCAAAGCATGAAGCTCCTCGCTACGGTGCTCACTTCTCCGGAACGGGCAGCCCATCCCGGAGCACTGCAAATTTCTGCAAAAGACCGACGCAGGTGCAAGCAGCTCGAACCTGGATGAGGGCCCAGTCCGAGTGCCACAGCAGTACAGCTGCAAGGTACCGGCCCCGAGTCTTATTCTGTGTTGTCAGCGTGCGGTGTGTGTTTGTGCATGTGTGCGCTCCGTTT
Organism: Symbiodinium sp. clade A Y106; assembly: GCA_003297005.1. Taxonomy (NCBI): domain Eukaryota; class Dinophyceae; order Suessiales; family Symbiodiniaceae; genus Symbiodinium; species Symbiodinium sp. clade A. The sequence continues at coordinate 13,956 of BGNK01002142.1, read as the reverse complement.
GGGGCTCAGGATTCGATGACACTGGCGGCTCCACGATGCCGACAGATGTGCATTCGGCAGGTCGCTATTCCTTCACACTCGGGGGGCTTCGGGTCTGGGGTAAAGGGTCAAGCGGAACTTCAAGTCTTGGGTTGAAGGTTGTGTCGTTCAAGCAGAGCTGAGTTTCCGGTTTGAGGTGTTTGATGCTGCTGGCCTTTTTGCTGGAAACCTGCCATCCCTGCTACCGACGGGCCGCGGACGGTTGTCGAGGTCCGTCGATTTGTCTATATGTGGCCGGACCATCCGCCTGCAAAGCTCCTTGTCTGACTGCACATCACCGTTTTCCTCCAACTCTCTACCTACGTCACTCCACTGCAAGGCAAAGGAAGTTTCGCGAAACACGTGAATGTATCAATTCCGCAGCTGTTGATGTGAATTCTTGCTCTGATTCAGCAGAGTCTAACTAGGACTTAGCACATGTTATTGGCTCGTTTTGTGGAGTCCCCATCAACCGAGTCCTGAGGCAACATCAGAAGAACAGTGGCCAGTACTGGAGCAAGAAGGCAGTGTTCACGTAGAATACATAATTACATAGTACATTATATATGATATCCCATATGCTATAAAGCCTAATCAAACATGATATAATACACCTCTCCGTCTGAAGGAGCCCTTGATGTACTTCCTCCTTCCTTCTCGGCTGGTTTGCCTTCGGCTCTGGACGAAGTCGGAGATGGGCTCGTGCCTCGTTCTTTCGTGTTGGGGGTTTGGGGTTTTGGGTAGGGTTTACGGTATAGTAGCAAGAGAAGGGCTTAGAGTTTAGGGTTTTGTGCCTTTTCAATCAGGTTTCTCAGTCTTATTCTCAGAAGCTAGGGGCACTGTCACGAGCACAGTCCGAACTGGCGGAAGAGCGGCTAACTCCCATGCATCCTTGCGTGCAAGCCTGCAGCAGAAGTTTGGACGGGAGGTAGATTGTGGCTTTGTGCATTGTTATTCCTTGGACACGGCACAGCTGCAGCGTCTTGACCTAATTTCGTTCCCGAGCTACGGAGAACTTGAGACAAACCTTATCACAGAGTGTGGATCTCTGGCAAGGACGGCTGGACGAAGAGTTCATGTTTAAGGACAGAATGCGAGGCCTTGTTGAGTTCACCTAGGATGCGCCTTGTGGGCGAGGCTTAAAGATTCACCCCTTGGCTGAAATAAAGAAGCTAAAAGCAGATTGGGTTGCCGTATGTAGCCGAAGACAACGAGATAGGACGGACTTGCGCGCTGCACTAGGTATGCCACCAATGTCGTAGATGCGATGCTGGCGATTGTGCACAAGCAGCGGATGAACATCCATCGCCGCGACACCCCCCAGGGACAATGCCAGATCCTGGAGCAACTGCATGCGGAAGGAGTCTGGCGCTCGGAGGACTTCTCTGCCACTCGGACTGAGATTTGCATCTCGAAACGACATCTAGTGCACTCCGAGAAAAACTTGCATTAGTGCTGCCATCTGTCAATGCTGTTTTGTGGCCCGGGTTTCTCGCGGTTTTTTGTAGGGGTCATCATGATTTTCATGGGCTTGGACAGGTCTTTGATGTATAAGGGTTTGAAAAGATGAAGCAGTCTTTATGCTAATCATCGTCTAAGTTGCGGGCCCTGTTGTTTGTACCCGAGCTGAAACCCTGGCTGGGGCTGTCTCCCTGGGGAACCAGCTCTTGCACCCTGGCAGGCCCTGAAATATTTCACCGTGAATCCCATTTCGAACGATATCGCAGTACAACCGGAATCTATGCCCACCAATATAGCTTGGCTTAATGTGCTCCGTAAACAAGCAACAGACAGAGCATAGCCTCGCACAATGGCGCCGTGTTGAAAGCTTGACGGCTAACGAATAGGATTAGAGGCGAAATCCATGGCACGATAGCAGAAGTTAGCATAAGCTAGCCAAAACACTGGTGAGAAATAGGAGAGGACAAAACCTCTGGATGCAACGGCAGAGAAAAGAGAGAGAGAGAGAGAGACTCGCATGAGCTTCTGTAAGGTGCCAAAATAATTAGACTGCGAAAACCAAGGCGGTAGCCTCGATAGAGTGCCCCGACGGCAGCTTCCTCCGCGCAGTGGGCTTCGCGTCGCGCCTGCAGGACTGTGGTTTGGGCTGTAGAAGTTTAGAAAACGAGGTGGACGATCATTTCTTCATCTGTAAACTATAAACATGCCTGCAGGTCCATTTGTATCTCTGTCTGTCCGTCTGTCTGCATGTCTTTATATATTTTTCTGTCTGCTTGTCTGTCTGTCTGTCTCACTTCCTCATTACTTTCTCTTCTTGTCCTTGTTTCTGCATCTCTCTGTTTCTCTCTTTCTGGGTGCTTCTTTCTGGGTGAGGAGGTGCCGAGGACAAGCGGGTTTTTGATCGAACCTGCGAGGTCTCGCCCAGAGATTTCGAAGTGTGAGTGTCGAAGGCCATCCCTAGCATGACAGGTCTCACTCCAGGTATTGGCTGATACCTCCATATGCTTGTACTTGTTTCGAGCTCAATTTCGGCTACGACATCATCATCATCATACTTGTTCACTTGTTCTTTATCTTTTTCGTGCGATTGCTGTCATAGTCATTGTAGCTCTATGCTTTCCGGTTGCAGCAAGCAGGACCGCACCAGGGCGATGCACCTGTCCCTGGCGACAGTGCTGGCGCTGGAGCTGCTGAAAGGCCGGTTACTCTGAGGGCTGCATGAGGGCTGTCTGTGTGGTTTTCAGGACTTAAGGTTTGGAGTTTGGGGCGGCTGAAGGGTCACTTAGGCTGGCAAGACGTAGCAGTAGTATTACTATTTATGCTGGCAGTAGTTGTCACACGGGCTACAAGCACTACATTTGACATAAGCCATGAAGCACAGAGTCAACTCTTTTGAAGAGACAGGCTTACCACTTACGGAATTGGGTGGGATATGACGCAAATGCCGTTGAGCCAGCTACTGCTGAAGTGGGATGGTCCGATAACCGCGAGACTTGGTGGACCCAAACAAGGGTCTCTGCTCAAAATTCTGGGCACGGCCCGGCACAGACAGGCAGAACCATTGCGTGCATGACTGCGCAAGTAGTGGAAGTGGTAGCAGTCGTAGCAGCAACTGAAGCGGCAGTGGCAGTGGCAATGGCAGTAGCAGTAGTAGTCGTCGTCGCCGTTGTCGCAGTGGCAGTGGCAGTAGCAGTAGCAGCAGTAGAGGTAGTCACCGTTGTCGTTGTCGCAGTGGCAGTAGCGGTAGCAACAGCAGTGGGAGTGGGAGCAAGGGTAGGAGTAGGAGTAGGAGGAGTAAGAGTAAGACCGTAGGAGTAGGAGTAGGAGAGTAAGAGTACGAGTAAGAGTAGGAGAAGGAGTAGGAGTGGGAGGAGGAGTGGGAGGAGGAGTAGGAGAAGAGCAGGAGTAGGAGTAGGAGTAGGAGTATAGTAGTAGTAGCAGCAGCAGCAGCTGCTGCTGCGGCGGCAGTGGCAGCAGTGGTGGTGGTGCTCATGGTGGTGGGGTAGCAGCAGCAATGGGAATCACATTTGTGGGTTACTGATATTTCTACTAATATTTCAATCGATATCGATCATGGCGCGCAATGGCGTTAGCAACCTTAGCAGGTGTGTTCAGTACTATTCTTGCTTTGTCTCTTCTTGCTTCGGGGTAGCACGAAGAGGACAGGTTGCGCCAAGGCACCAATGACAGCAAGCAAGGACAGCACGAGCGCGATAGTGGTAGCAGAAGACTTGGCGCTTCGAAGTCGGCATTTCAACTTGTTGAGGTTGCTGTTGTTGTGGTTGTTTTACTTGTTCTACTTGAACCTGTTATTGCCACCAGTGAAAGTTCCTGGATGAATAGTCTTCCCGCCTTGTTCCCTGTCTTCCTTACTTCCTTGCTCCAGCGCATCACCAGCAAACATAACTGCAAGTTTGCCGCCCCTAAACCCCCCACCCCTGAGCTTCTTACAGTTGGATGTCTGTAGCAGTGATGCTTTGTTGCTCATGCAGAGCAACATCTCCAGAGTCTTCACCCTAAGCCCTAGCCGAAACCCTAAACCCCTGCTCTGGACTATGTGGAGCCTTGCCTGCCGTGTGCGAGTGTGAGCGTCGAAACCCCTGCTCTGGTTGTTGACTGGTTGAGAGACCCTGAATGCACGTGCAGTCTGCGCTGTCGCCCAAGGTGACTCTTCGTGTTGTGTTCAGCGGTTATGGTTGAGTAGGCACTTACCATACTATCTGACAGGTCAGGTCTCCTGAAAGTCCTGTGGCCTGCCGATGTCAGATATCAGCCTATCATACGACATGCTTCGGAGTACATGCACGGACTCAGTATGTGTGCGTGGATATCGCCTTTCCTGCCTTTTCCACTCAAGTGCCACTGCCTCGGCTTGTAGGGCTCTGGGGTCTGTAGGATTTAGAATTTAGGTGTTTTTGAGTGTGGATGTTTTGGAGGTAGCTCTAGGGTGCACCAGGGGAGTGATTCCAAGGCTTCGTTGAGGACTGAGTGCCCCTTCTTTCTGGGTCTGGTATAACGCTGGCCTCTTGGTCCTCATGCCTGTCTCCACCAGGTATTCCAAGCGTTGCAAGGAGGAAAGAGCCCACTTTAATCATCCCTAGCTCCAAACTTGAAGAAGCCGATGATAAGTTCTCATCTCATCAGAGCTTGCAGGGGGGACGAGCCGCTTGGCGCGTGCGACGCGCCAAGAAATGCGCCAGTTCCCCGTGCTGGACACCCTCGTGAAGCAGGATCGGGCTTGAGGGTTTAGCAGCTTAGCATCTTGGGCTTAAGGGTTTCGGGTTTGAGGTTTCGGGGTGCAGGATTTCGGTCTTTAGGGCTTTCAGGGCTTTCAGGGCTTCAGGGTTGAGGGAACTGCAGGTGCTGATGCTACTGTGTCGTAGGAAGGGCTATCGCAGGTTCAATGTGGGCCCCTTTCCGTGTTCTTCGTCGGGTTCTACCAAATGAGCTGACGTCAATTCCATATTGGTCGTTCTTTCAGACCAGCTGACAAGCAACAGCTCACAGTATCTCACAAGCTCCAGGCGTAACATCAAGCAGACTTGCGGTTTAGGGTTAGGCAAGGCAATCTGGCTCACAACATATCTCCGTTTGCGGGGACTGAGACCACAATGTGGCGTGTAAGCCGTTCGTCGTGGTTGATTTCTGGCTGCTGTACCATCTAAGTTATACTCTGAGAGTTACTCCTGCTATCATGAGTATTATGTCTGCACGGCCGGGCGGCAAAACGCTGTGTGTTTTGGCACAGCGATCTTTGCGGTCTCGTGACTCAAAAGCAAACCTTCGCCGAGACATTGCACGTCTCTTGGCCCGGACCAGTATTGCACGATGCGGGGCAGGTATTGGCATAATTATGGCATGTAGAAGGCGGGATCTTGCGAGTCTGATGTCTTTCTGAAGATCTTCATGTCGTGCGGCTCAGATCCGGTTACCTTATTTGGGTTCCCAGACCTGGCTCCGTCGTTCAGCAACCCCTTCGGCCGCATCTTCGATCATAGTAGTCAAACAAACTCCAGACGGGTTTACAGAGAACTGCAGAAAGTCGGAACCTGGAACAAAGATGATTAGTGCAGGGGGATTCCCTGTCCCAGAACCATGGGACATGGCCGCCACCCGCTTGTTGAGGCCGAGACCCCCAGCACATGACACGAATGAACTTGCGGATGACACTTGACACGAACTTGAATCTAGTTCTAATTCGCTTTGAACAGATGCTGACACTGGCGCTCTGTCGCTGGCACCCAACACCCATAGTACGCAGACTTAGGACCCTCTGCAGGAGTCTGGCCAGCTCTAAACGTGCCCTAATTCTCGAGTCTGCCAAACCTTGCAAGGACCAAACATAAACAGGAATTGCACTCAACCCGACTGCCTTGGAAGGCTCGGTGGATCAAAGAGCGCGCGGACGGCTGTGTACCTCCGCCGCCGACGAACGAGGACTCTGGTTTGCGTTTATCGTTTTTATGGTGCCAGTAAGGATTCGAGCAATGCAGTTCAAGCTGAGATTCAAGCGCTGGTGATTCAGGCACGGTGTTCCGCGCACCGCACCATTGCCATGGCGAGCGTCCTTCCCCGGTTTTGGGTCTGCGAACCGCTTCGCCCGCTCGCCAGATTATCCCCTGGTCCTCACCTCCTCGCGCGAAAATGCAGTTGAGAGGCTCTGGTCAGTGTTTCCTTCAGATCACTGGAAGCTCAAAGCGCCAAGAATGCCACGGCCGTGTCAGGAGTGCTACGACTTCATGCGGCAGCTCGTGGCGCCCGTGATGACGTTCCACGAAGATCCTGACCTCTGGTTCTCCGTGGGCCGTGTCGGAGGGGAGAACCTCTGACACAGCCTTCCAGGGTTGTCCGTCTCTACTTTCCCCCAAATGTAGGAGACGCAGGTCATCTTCGAGCGATTCCCATTGTGCAGGGGCCCGTTCCGGCAATCGACAACCCTGGTCTAAAGGGAATTGAAGGCCCAGCTAGGGCACTTCGGCCGTAGGGCACACGAACTTGCAATCGCCAGGAACATGACGACGTCCCCGCAGCTCATGTCGGAAGTGGATGTGGGACTTTCATGACATAGGGGACGCTACCATGCACCTGAATATCATCCGTATTCCGACGACCTCGAAGAGGGATTCCTAAATCTACGAAACCTCAAGTGTTGGAGAGGATGGTCGCTGGCACGTCAAAGGTTCCTGTTCCTTCAGCTGCGACGCTTGAATGGCGAAGCTGTGGCTGCACGAGTGCACGAGTAGCAAGATGCATGGCATGGCTGCGTCACAAGATGGTGATCCGAGGGCATAGGTGTGTAGACTTCGAACCAGCCGCGCAACCACCCCACCACCACCCCCTTTTTCTGATCAACATTTCGCTAGTTAGCGCTGTTATCATTTTTCCATGACTGTGCTTGCAATGCTTTTGTTGTTCATCGTTTGTTGGTCTTACCGTTGGTGCTTGTTTATTGTAAGAGCTCTGCGTGCCAATGCACCGATACACCGACATCCGACTTGCTTGCGGTTTTGCTCACCGATACGCCGATGGACTGTCTGCCGATGCACTGCTGCACTGCACTGATGCCGATATCCTGTCCGTACTCCGATACACCGATATCCGGCGTGGGTGCTGACAGACCGTTACAGCGATGTACACCGATACATGTCAAAGTTATGTTTTGCTGCTACTAGCAATGCAGCTGCTGCGGCCGCAGCAACAACTACTACTACGACGACGATTTCTGCTACCACCACGACTACTCCTCCTCCTGCTCCTCCTCCTCCTCCTCGACTACGACGAAGACGACGACTGCTACTGCTACTGCTACTGCCACTGCCGCTGATTGCTGCCTCTGCCACTGCCGCTGCCGCTGTTGCTGTGCCTGCTGCAGGGAGCTGCAGGAGTACAAGTTGTTGTGGTAGTGGGACAAACGCAAAGACTTATCTCAACAACCCAAGACAAGATCGTTAAGCGCATCAGCAGGTCAGAGCTGTTGTTGCTGGTTTTCCAGCTGTTTTGTGGCATTGTGGAGTTGATTGTGGGTACAGGTATCCTTGTAATGATGGTCACTGTGGTTGAAACAGTGTGGTGTACGTGTGTGTGTGTGTGTGTGTTTTGTTAACTGTTCTTTTGGTATCGAAAAGATGGGTATGACAGCTAGAAAGACCATTGCATAAAGCCACGTGGCTCCTTCGCTCCGGCATCTTGTGCACTGCTATCTCTCTGATCTGCCGGACGGCCCGGGCCAGTGGCATGAAAGCGGCAGTGCCTGGATGCTAACAAAGATGGGCGGACAGCGTTGACAACGACAAATGACCAGACGCTCAACTTCCCCAATGGCCAGGGGTCTAGGCCGAGTCTAGGTTTCGAGTAGAGCTGAAGCCACCCGCGTCGCCTTGCCAATGACTTTTTGCGACAGTGCAAAAAGCTGTTTGCACACAGCGGAGCCTCAGCTTTCTGTGGCACTGAGATGAGATGTGGGCCCAATGCAGGTCGAACATGCTGCTCTACAGGACTTACGGCAGCGCCCAAAGCAGTTCGCTGATCCTGGCGTGGGGTGTTTATCCTTGGGATTAAAGCTAGGTACGTGCCCAGGTCGGACAAACTCAGCTCATTGAAGGTTTGCGAAGCCCTAGCGCGCATTCGAACAGACCCTTCGCCTAAGCGTGGGGGTGGAAACCCTTAGTTGTGCATCGAGATAAAGCGAAGGCTTTACCTTGCACCCGAAGGAGGAGCCCAGTTTCACGCTCGCTTCCCAGCGCCTTCTATTTGCAGAAGTCTGACTGTTGGATTCGATTGGGTTAGTACTAGCAGAATAACTGAACGTATTGTCAGTTTTTCTGTTGCAAGTACGTCTTGATTCGTGTGTTAGGTTTGCCAGCAGTATTCGCTCGGGCGCGACCGGTGCCTCCAGAAGCAGTTCGACGGAACCAAGGTATATCATTCGGCCACATATTGCCTGGAGCCAAGAAGTGTAATCTGTCTGGTGTCGTGAGTGGTGGGACATTGCATGCACCTCGAAGGCCATAGTGTGATCGCAAACCAAAAACCCCTGACGTAAGATCCGTCCCAGAGTTGATCATGGCAGTGCTTTGTGATATTTCTTTGTCGTGCCTCTTTGCTCCGATGAACTTGCAAACTAAGATCTGGCAGAATCCGCAGTGTAAACCCCCGAACTGAAACACAGAACCCGTGAGCGCCGAAAGCTCCAAGACCCAGGTACGGCCGGTCATGAAGGTCTTCTGGGGCCACGAAGAAGCCAAGCCGCGCTCTCGGAGACTTCGCCGTGGCTCCCTCCCCTACTCGCCTTTTTTAGGTCTCCATGCGGATACTGCAGCAAAGAGGCTGAGATTACCAACAGATCCAAAAGCACGAGCCGTCGAGGGAGGGTTGCCTTCACCTGAGACAGTGCCTGTGCGGACTTTCTTGGGCGCACCGGCTTGATATCGAATCGGGTTGCGAAAGACGACATAACTGCAAGATTCGAGGGTGTTGGTGGCTTGCTCCGGCAACAACTGACAACAGCAGAGCTTTGTTGTGTTCCTGTGCACGGGGGCATCCTGGGATTGGGTGAAGCTCCTCGATCCCGACTGTTGCTGCTTAGAGAGCGTGGGATCAGGGATTTTGGAGCATCCCGACTACGATTTGCCCCAGCGCATGGTCGCTGCAAGTTCTTTTTCGAGGATTGTCAGGCGCTGCACGAATGCTTCGGCTGTGCATGCACGCTGCATAGCAATCTCATTTGAGCCTCTTGGCCCCGCAGGAGGTGACCGTTCGATCAGGTGAGTCCCAGAGTCGTCTCTCTTCTTTCGTGTTGGATTTCCGTGCTCCATGAAAAAGTTCTTCCAAGGACTGCTTATCTCTTAATTATCCTAATTGCGACATCGCAACTACCAGAACGACCACATTCCAAATCCTAGAACGCCCCTTTTTGAATCCCGGAATGCCGCTGAGGCCTCTGATGCTTCTCGAATCTTCTCACATCGACGACAGTTTGTGCAAAGCCAGGCTCCCAGTTTACAGGTATGAGGACTGGGCTCAGGATTTGGGACAGATGGGGTGGCCCTGAGCCTTAAGAGTGCTAACTCTAGCAATTCTTGATCCTCAAGTACCCTTAACTGCCGTTATCGAATTCATCCTAATTGATGTTCATATTTTTCGACGTTGTCACTGCTTTTACTTCACTGCTGTTCCGGTTTTCGCTGGTCGGCGCTAGAGTGCGACTGCAATTGCAATTGCTTCTGTGGTGAAATGCCGGTTGTAGTATCATTCCCGCTGCCGTACTACGAGTACTTGTGATGCTGCATGTCATGTTGCTTTCGTGGCTGCTGTCTTTCTATTTGTGACAGTCCCGCGTTTATGTCTGCTAAACGGTCGAACGTCATGGCTCAAGTTGTAAGGGTTGCGATGGTATATGGATCTCAGAGTCTTGAAATAGTCGAAGTTGTTGTTTCACGTAAGCATATTCAACCTCCTAGAGACCCTGCCCTGCACGTCCCATGCTAGGCCCGACCCAGGTCCTTTCTTCGCAGAGTCCTCTTAGAGTTACACGGAAACTCTAGACTCTAGATCCCGCAGCCTCGTGCCTCGTGCTTGAGCAGCATGCCGCCTGCCTTGACGCCAAGCGGTGCCCCTTCTTCACTTGAAATATCCTATCACATTCCGGGGCCTGATGCTGGTTGCAGCTGTTGTTTGGGGTTCAGGTGTGTCTCTTTAAGCCACAGCTCGGTCTGGGTGATGCCGATGGCGGAGAACTTGAAGAGTAAGGGCTTGAATGTCTAACCGCAATGGCGGAGAACTTGAAGGGTAAGGGCTTGAATGTCTAACCGCAAAGGCGGAAAACTTGAAAGGTAAGGGCTTGAATGTCTAACTGCAAAGGCGGAGAACTTGAAGAGTAAGGGTTTGAATGTCTAGCCGCAATGGCGGAGAACTTGAAGGGTAAGGGCTTGAATGTCCCACCGCAATGGCGGAGAACTTGAAGGGTAAGGGCTTGAAGTCTAACCGCAAAGGCGGAGAGCTTAAAGAGCGGAGAACTTGAAGAGTAAGGGCTTGAATGTCTAACCGCAATGGCGGAGANGGGCTTGAAGTCTAACCGCAAAGGCGGAGAGCTTAAAGAGCGGAGAACTTGAAGAGTAAGGGCTTGAATGTCTAACCGCAATGGCGGAGAACTTGAAGGGTAAGGGCTTGAAGTCTAACTGCAAAGGCGGAGAGCTTAAAGAGCGGAGAACTTGAAGAGTAAGGGCTTGAATGTCTAACCGCAATGGCGGAGAACTTGAAGGACAAAGTCATGAACATCTGAGGAGATCGGATTGAGAACAGGTCTTGTGTTGAAATCGGCTTTAGAGTTTCGGATCCTCTGGATTAGGAGTTTCAATTCTGGCGAACCTGGATGCAACAACAGGCCGCAGACTGCATCGGTCCAGGAGAACCGAATGGCCCTGATATGTTTGATCGAGGAGGATGCCAAATTTGTCAAATGATTCCCCATTTATGTCTTACAAATTTCTGCATTGACCCGGGAAAGTGGGTCCCGGTTTCGTACCCCCGCTGAAGCCGAAATTCCGAAGCTTTTGAAGACGAAATTGTTCCCAAGGAGCTGAAGCTCAAATTGTGCGCGAAGACGAAATNTTGACCCGGGAAAGTGGGTCCCGGTTTCGTACCCCCGCTGAAGCCGAAATTCCGAAGCTTTTGAAGACGAAATTGTTCCCAAGGAGCTGAAGCTCAAATTGTGCGCGAAGACGAAATTTCAAGACGAAAATCGGCCATGAAGACGAAATTCCCGTGAAGACGAAATTCGGTTTGGGGCACGGTGAAGACGAAATTCGGCCGCGAAGACGAAAATCGGCCCTGAAGACGAAATTGGGGCC